>PVJH01010480.1:0-73545 GCA_004026705.1 Nesogale talazaci
CACTCTACGATACTCTGCTGGGTTCTGCACCCTGAGGTGGGCATTCCCTTTAGAACACCTAGACAACTGAGTATGCCCTAGGTGCCTCCTCAAGCCCAGCTAAGCCACAGCAGGAGACCTCCTGTCCAGAGGTGTCGCTCGCGGTGGTTTCTTGGGGCAAGGACTGACGCTGCTGCCAGCCATGGGGGCTGGAACCAGGAGTTGGACCCCCCTCCCAGAGCCGAGGCATTGGCGGCTCTTGTTGGTCAGGCTGTCTGAGCTCCCGAGGGCTGCCCTTTAAGAGCAGAAGTATATCGGCTTACAGCTCTGGGGCCAGCAGGCTGTATCCGGGGCACCTGCCGGGCCACTGTCTGCCCGGAGCCTCTGAGGGAGGACTCTCCCTGTCCCCCTGGCTTCTGGTTGCCCAGGTGTTCCTGGACTGGCAGTGGCAGCATCACAGGCTGGCTTTCCTTGGTCCATCATCTCTTCTCCTGCATTATAAGAACCCCAGGGACATTGGGTCATGACTAATAAGCATCTTCATAGGCCTGTTTCCCAACAAGGTGATATTCATCGGTACCAGCGCTTAAAGCATGGGCATTTGGGGAGGGGCGGGAGATGTGGGAGGCATTATGTGTTAGGTTGCTAATCACAAAGCCAGGAGTTTGGAACCACCAGAAACTAAGGGAGAAGGATGAGACTTTCTAGTGCCATCAAGAATGATCGTCTCAGAAACCTAGCAAGACAGCTCTACTCCCCCCCCCCCCACCACCACCACCAACCCAGGTTCACTATGAGTTGGCATTGACTCAGTAGCAGTGAGCTTTTTGTGATCATTATTCTGTCCATCTCAGAGCCCAGTGAGCTGTGGGGGCCCACTGCTGCCTTCCTTTCTGCTTTCCTTTCCCCTTCTGTGGCATGTTCAACACCTCCCAGCCCAGCCCACTCCAGTCTCTGCTCACAAGGTGGGCACCTCAGCTCTGCGGGGTCCTGCTTACAAGGCAAACCTCAGCCTCAGATTCCTGGAAGAGGAACAGGGCTGGCCCAGCCAGGCCATGATCTCCTGACCTCTACCCACGGGGAAGGGATCACTCACTCACTTTGTGCCCTCCTGGCCATCCCGACTCCTAACAGCCACACTGGACAGGGTCGGACCATCCCTGTGGTTTTTCTGAAGCTCTGACTCTCTACAGGAATAGGAAGCCTCATCTTCTTCCTGAGGATCAGCTGGTGGTTTTGAACTGCTGACTTTGTGGTTAGTCGCCTCAAAGGTAGGGGGGATACATGTGTCTTAGAAGGCTGAAGTGACGTCCCCGAATCTGGAAGACTAGGAAGTCAGGAGTCTGGAACTAGCCCATTGCGGATTCAGCTATCAGAGCTTTAGGGCGCCGGGGAGACAGCAAACCAAACCAAACCTGGCTCACGGCGACACGGCAGGTGTGAGAGTGGCTGGCTTCAGCAGCTGGTTTTGCAGATGTGAGTTGCCAGGCCTCTGGGTAGATGGAGCTTCTTCATTTCCGGTGAGCAGCCCAGCCAGTCCCTGTACTTCAAAACCTACTCCGCCACGTTTCTGTTGGGGAAGTCCCAGTGCGTGCTTGAGGCCTGCAGGCCCACCTCCCCCTCTGTGCCGTGATGAAGAGACTGAGGGTGCTGCCAACCCAGGTGTGAATCGGAACCCGCCTGAACCCCACATCATCACAGGTTGGCCCCGAAGCACACAGGGAGAGCGAACCGGAAGAACAAAGAGGGCCTTGCTGTCTCAGGGGGCCGGGGTGGGGGGGGGGGCGACTGTGTAGCTTAGTGACTCCAGGTATTCCACTTTGCACAAACATCATTTTATTTTGTCCTGATGAGTTTCAAAGTGCTTTTTTACATGGGGTGCTGCAGGACCCTCTCTTAAGATCACGTTGGACTCGGAGCCTGTCTGTACTGGTCCCTACTGGGCAGTGGTTGCACCAAGAGAGTTCATTTTCATGCCCTGCTCGGAGGGGACCGGTTTGCTGGATAGCTTGGGGCAGACAGGTGCCTTAAGCTCGTCAGGCCCTTGGGTTGATGGGGTGCATCCCAGCTTTGACGCTTGGAGCCCTTGCCATGAAGGACAGCTCACGCGCACCTCCCTGCACATTATTTTGGGGGGAGCTTAGCCATTTTTGATGACTCACTTGTGATTCTAATCCCTACTTCAATTTTTGTAATTGCTCTCAGTAATCTCTTCTTGGGGGCCGACTCTCTGATTTTAGGACAAGCATCCCTTCCTTCAGGTGGCCTCCTTCAGAGGCCAATGGGAGGGTCAGCATGGTTTGCCCCCTGCCAGTCTGCTTCCGTAAAGGTTTACCAAAAAGCACACCCAACTCACAGCTATCCAGTCCTTGCCAGCACAGTGACCCCATCAGGCAGGGTCAAACTGCTCCCGTGAGTTCTGAGTTTCTGTGTACGAGAGTAGAGTCCCATCTTCCCATTGTGGAACAGCTGGTGGTTTTGAACCGCAGGTGGTTTTGGCTTGCAGCCTAATGCAGAACCACTGCACTTGGGTCCGTAAAATCTTAGCTTCGGAAATCCTACAGGTCATTCTCCTGGGTCCTCTAGGATTGTGGGTCAGCCAGAATTTGACTAGGTAACCAGGGACTAGGCTTTCCTTTACCTAATGCGTACAATCAGGTCATTTGTTTCAGAATGCAGATTTTTGTTCCCTTCTGACTTCAGTAACAAGACAAGGCAAAACACACCACCATCGAGTTGCCATCGTAGTGGACCTGTAGGACAGTGTAGAACTGACACCCCCCAACCCCCGGTGGATTTCTGAGACTGTAAATCTTTATTAGACTAGAGAGCCTCATCCCTCTCCCAAGGAGTGGCCGGTGGCTTCGAACCGCTGCTCTTGGAGGTTAGCCGCCCAAAGCAGAAACCACGGCATCACCGGCACTCCTTGCTGTTACACAAGCACTGAAGGATTTCCCCCCTGTTGAGGCAGAGGGGAAACTATTTGGAATGAAAGCCTTGAGGTCCTGATGACTTCCTCTGAGTTTTGCCATCCAGGAAGGCAGACGCTGGAGCCTCACACTCGATCCCTGAACATGCTCAGGGGACGGGGACTCAATGCTCCCGTCACAGGTGAGAAACAGGCCCTACCTACTGGGCTGGTAAGCAACACCCCTGAACCTGGCAGGGAGAACATCTTGAACCTGCCCTTCACTTTGGGCGTGAGGCTCCCTGACAAGAGTCTGGGCAGCCTGGGTCTCGGGGAGGACTCTGCTGGGAGTGCAACTCTCTCACCTGGGACATTTGCCGACTCCGTTTGCAGAGCAGCTGGTGTCCAGTGGCTGCCCATTGGGTCCAATGCACCAATGGCTTGGCTTGAGAGGCTTGGTCGTATGCGTTGTGCCCACGCAGCACAGCGCCTCCTGTGGTAGCCTTGGGTGGTGCATACAGGAGACTAGGCCTCTCAGTCAATGTGTGCAGGATGTGTCAGCGTCCACCCCGGGGTGCCGTGCTAGACGGGTCTGGAGACCTGCTTGCCAGCAGTCAGCTGGCCGATACCGGTTTGGCTGACAAACAGGACCCCTTTCGGTCAGAAGGATCCACAGCAGCCAGTGGGGTTTGGAGCGTGACACGACGGCAGGGGCTTCATCACCGGGTTTGTTGAGCGGCTGCGTGGGCAGGGCGGGAAGGATGTCTCCGTCCCGCAGCTCTTCAGTGGGCTGGAAGCGGCTGTTTCCGAACACAGTCATTTTTTGAAAAGTCTCTTTTGAAGATGGACGATTCGAAACTTTGGAGCTGAAGGAAGTGCTTGGACCCGCCTTGGACGGCTGAAGCTTCTGAGTAGGGGACAGGGGTGGGCGTGGGGGGGTGAGTGTTGTGCATGATGCTTGGACTCCCTCATTGGGCTGCTGGCCACACAGTCACTTTGAACCCACCAGGCCCTCTGTGGGAGCCCTCCGACGGCCGGGAAGAGTTACAACCCTGGAGACCCACACGGGCCTTTGTGCCCTGCCCTGTAGGGTCACAGGAGACAGGATGCCACCCAATGACTCTGAGCTCTCAGTGGCTCCTCCCCCGTGGACTGCCACCCACTGCCGTCTCGTCAGTCCTGACTCACACGGAGCCTGGGGCCGTTTCTGAGGCTGCACATCTGCGTGGGAGCAGAGGATCTCCCCTCTCGCCTGCCCACAGGGACCACAGCCTGCGAAGCTCCCCAGGACGGCTCTGTGAAGTCCCACGGTGCCGCTGCAAGTCCAGAGTCAACTCGATGACAGCCCACAGCGGCAGCCAGGCCTCTGTGCCCCCAGGCCTCTGCTGCTCCTGTCCCCTGTCTCTCTGCCCTCCGACTGCTTACTTGACTAATCAGTTTAAGCTCTTCCCTCTTAAGCCACTAATCCTATTTCTCCAGCCGAGAAGCAGCAGATAATAGTAATGTGTCCCCATAGCTTTTAAAAGATGATATTGCCCTGCACATAAATAAAGTACTTGTTTTTTCCCCCTCTGCAAAAAGATGATCAAACAAATGGAATTTTCATTTATGCTTTTGTCTGACCTACCCCCCCCATGTTTCTTTTCTATCTCCCCCCCAGGATAGGAGAGAAACCTCATGTGCATGGTGATCAGATTTTTTGCTGCATATCCCCCACTACCTCCTTTCTGCAGTGGAACAGCAGGGTGCTTGCTTTCTTATAGGTGTCTGATGTGTCTGTGTGTTTTTTTTTTTTGTTTTTTGTTTTTTAACGAACGAGAGAGACAGAGAGAGAGAGAGAGAGAGAGAAGGGGTGGGCAGGGGTATGTGTGCTGGGTGCATGGGTGTGGGGGAACAGAGTGAAAGCAGAAAAGGTCTTTGTGACTTGAGGCGTTTTCTAAAACATGTAAATGCATTGACAATATTCTCAGCAGGAGAGTCTCCAAATTCTTATAGGTCAAAGTTTTCTCATTGAAGATGCCTGCCACCCCTCCTCCCCACACACACACCCCATAGTTTATGCGTGCGAAAATGATTTTATTAAAATTGCGCTCCTTCTAATTCAATCATAAGCGGGCCATCAGCCCAGCTTCTTTGAAACCCTGCTGTAGGCGCTAATGAGGACGGAGAAAAGTGCTAATGAACACACAGCGTGGAGATCGCCCAGCTCCTCTGCAGGTGTAACCCAGCAGAGACTTCTCCCTTTCAGAGTTTGGCATTGCAACTTTTTGCCCAGCGGCCCTGGTGGGTCCTGAGGAGCACCTGCCTCTGTGGCTTGGGCGTGGCCATCCACCATTCCGTTTCAGCTGTGGTAGCTGCCACAGTGGCTATGGGGTGCTCCGTGGTGGTTTTGTGTGTGTGTGTGTGTGCGCGCGCACGCGTGTATCTGACATGTTTTGCTATCACTGGTATCGTGGCATCATCATCCTTTTGATTTGGGGGAGCCCGTCTATCCTCTGACCCTGAAAATCTGCCTCTGAGAATTGACCCCAGGAAGTGCTGTTCACTAAGGAAGAAGATCCTTGCACAGTAAACCTGCCTTGTTGTAAGGTGACAATCAATGGGACACAGCCTTTCTCTCCGTGTTTGAGGGAGATAATGCTGCAATGGGATTCTCCATTCGACGTTCCATGAAAAGATGCGTATGAAAACGCCCCTGTCACTCCTCAGCAGGGGACTCGATTATGCCGAGGGGGGAGTGAGGAAGGAACATACAGGGAAAGCATGAGCAGTGACCGTGGACGGCTGGCTGCATCCCCTGCTCCTGGGTCTCCATTTTCTCCGTTGTTCCATTTTTTAAAAACAACAAAGGAGCTGACTCCTTTATAATGGGAAAGGCCTTGTAGAGAGATCTGAAAGCGGATGTGGCTTAGAGAGCCCCTAAAAGCGGTCTCTGTGGTACGGAAACGAAGCTGAAAAATCAGCCCTGCCATGGAAGCGATTCTGAGGCACAGGCCTGGAGCCACCTGCACTGCCACGGAGGAGGCACTTTTGACTCTCAGTCCCGTCGGGCAGGGTGGCAAGGCCCCGGGGGGCTTTCCGAGACCAGCTCCTGTGGGAGACAGCCTGGTCTTTCTCCCCGCAGTCCTGAAAGGAACCCTTGAGAAGAATGCATTGGGGTCTGTAAAGAGGGCACTGTGGGTTAGAGTTGGGTGACTGGTTGTAGGCTGGGAGGATCCCTTCTTCGTAGGCAACAGCACTTCCAGTTGTGCTTCATAACATCTGAGTGCCAGCTCTAAGGTGGGGGCCGAGGGGGCCTGGGCTGTTGAAACGCAGATGAGGGTGGCTTCCTCGGCAGCTATGGCCTTGATCAGCGCTCTCTCTCTCTCTCTCTCTCTCTCTCTCTCTCTCTCTCTCTCTCTCTCTTACTCTGTCTTTCTGTTTTTATCCTGATTAAAACTTCCCATGCCCTGGACACTTTCGTTACCCTGGAATTAAGACTAGCAAAGTATGTCCTGAAGAGCCCTAGTGGCTGAGTGAGTAAAGTATTACACTGCTCATCGAAAGATCAGCGGTTCAAAACCACCAGCCACTGTGTGAGAGAAGGGCGAGACTTTCTACTCTGCCCGTAATGACTCGCAGTGTCAGAAACCCAAAGCGGGGGTAGCTGTACTCCAAGGTCAACCGACTCGATGGCAGTGAGTTTTGGGGAAATCTGTTCTGACAGTGCAGGCAACACAGGCATAAATACAAATCCCCATAAATCATAATCAAATCGTGAAGCTCCACAATTGATTCAGAATGCATGGTGGGGATCGTGATTGAAAGCGCACCTCCCAATTCTCCATCGCAGAGGAAGGTAGATGGGCTATGGGGCTTTGGGGTTAGGACCAGGCTGGATTCTGGCTCTCTTACTTCTTAGGACTTTGGATGAGGCCCAAATCTAAGTGATAATACCATCTCCCTGGAGTTGTATGCATACTCCATGGGAAATGATGTACACACAGAGTGCTTTTAATATAGTTCCTCATTCGTGGCACGCACTTGGCAGAGGATGACTAACATTCACTAACAGCATTATTTAAAGACATACTGGACATGAGGAAAGGGGTCTATAGTACTCTAGCTCTGAAGAGGAACTTGGTCCATGTCCCTCCAGGCTCCATAGACATGCAAAGGGACAACAGAAGTGTCAGAAATGAGTTCTCTGTGAGACAGTACCTGTGACCTTGGACTCAGACAAAAGGGTAGCAAAAATTCCACCGAGCGTGATTATATTAATTAGGATTAATACGCTAATTCCAACTCAATTGTCATCTGTTATGCTTTCTGTTCAGTGTGGTACAATTTTATATTCAGGGCTCCTGAGCAAGCTTGACCTTGGACTCATTCCAGCGGGGGAAGGTCACACACACCTGTGATTTTTTTTTTTTTCATTACTCTTGCTGGGTTGGGATTTGGTGATCCGAAGTTTTTCCTTGGCAGGTTCTTGTATTTTTTTCTGAGAATGTATGCAGTGATTCCCAAGAGGGCAGAGAAGGTCTTACCTGTAATTGCATGATCATTGTCACACCTGAGCAGTGGACACGCTTCACGGATCACTTATACGAAGCTTTGTGTTAAGGACTGCAAATGTGAAGTTCTCAGAAGTCAGGGAACCATCCATTCGTAGACTAATCCTGCCAGGACCTGGAATATTCTTTGCACATAATAACGAAGAATTGTATGAATGAACAGATGACTGTCTATTACAACCTACCCAATACTTTTCGTAGATACTCATGCTAAACTCTTAATACCGAGCAAAGGAGGAAATGTGCACATACCACCTTTGCTTCCCCTTGACCGGGCAGCAGGGTAGGTTACAGTTCATGGGCCTCCCTTTTCTTTGCGCTCCTTCATGCAGTCCCTCCCTCAGTTGCCAGCCTGCAGGCACGCACCTTTGTCCTTCTTTACCAGCAAAGTTGTTAATGTACATGTTTTAAACCCCACGGTGATGTCGGCATACTTGTTCTGCTCAGACCAACTCAAGATCACATTCTGTCCAATTCATGTCACAGTTAACGTCCACATGGCCCTATCCTTACAAAGAACGCGGCCTCGGACTTCCACCCTTCACAGAGAATGATCTTCTGCTTGGCTTCTGTAGCCGCGCGCGCCTTGTGTCCGTCTGAGAAGTTGGAGAGAAAGCTAGCAGGGCGTCCCTCCAACCATGTTCTCTTGTGGACATGTTTGCCCCCAGGGAGCCACGAGACAGGTCATCCTCCAGGATGACGTTCAGCACATGGCCTGCTCACCTCACAGGTCCTTGATCACCCGATGTCTTCTCGTCCTCGCTGAACTCACCGGGGAACCCAAATAGAGACGTTTGGCACTTTAGTCCAACATTCCATTGTCTTCTCCAGAGGTTTTCTCAGTCTCTTTCCTCGGTCGAGGAGCCCTGGTGGCGTTGTTGCTGAAGCGTTGGGCTGCTACCTGCCAGGTCAGCGGTCAGGAACCACCCGCCCTTCCACGGGAGAAAGACGAAGCATTCTGCTCCCATACAGAGTGCAGGGTTGAAACCCGGAGAGGCCATTCCGGTCCTGCAGAGTGGATGCAAGCCAGAATCGACTCCATGCCAGGGAGGCAGGGTCTTTTGGCTCATTGTTAGACGATTCAGATTTGATACAGCGGATGCTGGCCCAGTGCCTTCTTCGGGATGCATCATGCCGTGCCATGCCCAGAACGTCTGGGCAGCTGTAGAGTGGACTCGGTCCAGCTTGCTCTCATCTACAGAACCCAGCCTGGCGGGGAAATTCTCGAGGGCTGCCTTGACCCCACGTCATCAGAAGGACGGGACTCGGTGGTTTCACTGATGGAGATGAGCGCCTGTAGTCAGAGGCACAGGTTACCCTAGGAGGACGCTGACAGACATTGAGCGTCAGCTCAGTAAATGTGTCCCAGACACTAGTAGCCGTCCCTGCTAGGCCTGCACCAAAAATATTCCAGAGCTCTTTTTTTTTTTTTAAAGCTTCTCTCAAATAGTTGGAAACAGTAAAGGGGGATAGAAATATTTATAGTAGACATAAACTTGCACATAAACTCAAAGTGCTTTCAGCAATTTACTACAATTATTCTTTTAGAGACCTGAAGTAAGTAATTGTTTCAGGTGGCCTCTGTTTAATCTCCCATGAAGCCACGTCCATTGTTTAAATCTCTCTCACTCGGCTATCCATTCTCTTTTTAATGTTTATTTTACTAAGTTTGCCGTCTGGTGGTACAATGATTATGTGTTGCGCCTCGACCTGCCTGGTCAGTGATTGGAAACCACCTGTGCCTCAGAGGGAGAAAGACTAGCCTTTCAATGCCCGTCAACAGGGACAGTCTCCAGAACCTCCGGAGGTCGCACTGAGTCAGCATGGACTTGATTTGATGGCAGTGAGTTTGGAACTTTTGAGGCCAGACCGAGAGCCAGGATGGCCAGGGCTTCTTTGGAGGCAGTTGACTTGTGAGAGAGAGTGGCACTGTACACTCATATGCAGACTTAGGAATCTCTCCTTTCTTTCGGAAGGAGTCATTGGAACAGCATAAAACGCCTTCTCTCATACATCTCCTGGTTTGATGACAAGGCCCTCGAATGCATTTCACTTTGTTGTAATGTTGGCAGCAGGAAAGCTTTCAGAGAGGAAAGGTTGAGCAAACCACAAAAACCATTCATCCTGGAAGAGGGTGTGAGCGTGGGCATTAGGGCTCTGTTGATTCAAAGGGTGGTGTCTCTAATTGACTGGAACACCCTTTAGATACTTCAGGGCCCTGGATGATGGGGAGTGGTGAAGACTAGGAAGCGTGAAGACACGTGACCACTATTTTCTTGTAGCTCTTACCCCACTGTCATCTTCTGTGTGTTAAATAGGCATGACCCTGGTCTGGGGAGGTTCTCTGTTTGCTTGGTCCTGCTCAGAAGTCCTTGGGGGTTGAGAGCTAGCCTGAGAAAGGCTAAGGTCTATATTAGGTGGGCACGGAGTTCAGAAGGTTTAAGGTACGTGGGTTGGTGTGAGCATGAATTGGAGGCCGGTTCTGAGGACCGGAGAAGCTCTACACCATTGGGGTGGGATAGCTGGGAGTGGGTGGTAATGAGAACAGACCAGCTCTTTGATTCGTGTGGTTCAGGAAGTTTTTGACAAATAGTGCTAATCCGCGATGCCTGCCCTACAGAGATCTTTAAAGGCTTGGCAGCCTGGTCACACCACCACCACTCCAACAAAGCACAAATGTAGAGGCTACTTAGGGGCATTTCGTTTCTTGGCGTGGAGCTTTGGAGTCATCTCAAGACCATAGTTTCTTGGCTCTTCCATCACTAAGATGAACCCAGGATCCTGGCGGATGGTCAGTTCCAAAATTGCAGGCAGGGGAGAGCATGTCTCAATGAAGTGTAGAGGGAGTTTGTGGGAATTGGGTGTAGAGTTTTCTTTTCTTTGGTTACAGGAATTTAGGGTGTAGTCTTTATCTCCTTTTGATCTTGTTTTTGCTTTGTTTTTCTTTTTGTTTGGAGTAAGTTGATTAAAAATAGAACTGCGTGAAGGAGTCAGCGTTCAGCATCAGCAAAGTTGTCAGGGATCTGCGACCATCTTGTTGTCAGGGAAGATCATTTTCAAGACCCTGGAGCCCTGAACATAGCTTCGCTGGGTGGACTTGGCCTTGATGCATTCCACAGCCCACATACCAACAAGCCATTCCACAGGAAGCATCCCTGGTGAACCTAGACACATCACTGATCGGATAGACCACAGATCCTACTTTTCAAAGGCACACACATTGCGGTTTTCTCTTTGGGGTCAGGGTGGACAGCAGCAGTTCCAACTCTACGGCTCACGTCTTCATGTTTCTGCATTTGAAGTCATTTCTCTTGAAGGTGGTCCCTGCCTCTGTCATCTTTACAGATGAAATTTAGTTTTCAGCTGGGGAATCAAGTAAGGCAGGTGTGCCAGACGCGCTGTACGCATCAAGAACCACAGCAAGCACAGTGACTATTTCCTGGCATGTTCTCTGGGCTGGACCCCATTCCAAGTGTGCATGGACCTCTTTACTCTTCACTCCAAACTTGTGGTAGGAAGGATCCCTGGATCAACAGTTGAGTGTCTGGCTGTGAACCCAAAGGCTAGCAGTTCGAACCCACCCAGCTAGCAGCTCATGGGAGCAGGAGCTGGTGGCCAGATTCCTTAGATTACAGTCAAGACCCGCCTCTGAGGAAGTTCAGCTCCAGGCTTGTGGGGTCACGATGAGCTAGGATGGCTCCACAGCCAACAACAATGACACTGCCATCACAGCCTGTCTCAAGGAAGAGGACAGTGGGAGAGGGGGGGGCCTGTTCGCCGTGGCCTCACTACAGAGCCCCACCTCCATCTCCAGATTCTCTGCTTCTTCTTCTACTGAACAGCTTGCATTTCCCAGGGGGCGTGGAATTGCTGCCCTTTCTCTGGAGGTTTCCTCCACTGATCACCTGTCTCTTCTGCTTGGTAGCAAAATCATGCCTTTGATGTTCAGTTTCCATGATAGACCCATGTTTACAATTTCTTGGCATTCATCTGATGCCCAGTGGATCCCGAAGCCCTTTAAGCAGAGACCGTCTCTCCTTCATGTCTCACGAGCCTGAGACATGGGAAGTAATGGGAGGATCAGTGTTAATGGCTGGAAATGTACTTTTATATCCTCATTACAGAGACCCTGAATTATTTAAGGAGGCTCTCCTGGCCAAAGTCACTTTCTTCCACCAAATGAAGCACTGTATTTTTCAGACATAAGTGGGTGGGGGGGGGGGGGGAAGGGAGGGGAAGGGTGTGTCTTATGATCTGAAGATGTGGTATTCCCCAGAGCACTTAAGTATACAGATACTATTTGCTTCAGAATATTATTTCTTCTTTTCCTGCTATAAAAACTGGGTGTGTCTTATGGCCAGATCCATCTTATGGTCTGAAAAATATGGTAAGGAGGTGGGAACAGATACTGATAGGACTCACCTGTGAGTCTTTGAGGATGCTGTCTTGCGGTGTATAAAATGAGCCCTCCGAGAAGCAGGAGTAAGGGTCTCAGTACCAGCCAGAGATGCAGTGGAGCATGTCCTTTGGACCTGAGATCCCTGCAGAGTGTACCTTCTGGATCCTGATGACAGCCATCACATCAGTGGAGAATTGGGAATGAGAACATGGACGGAGTAATGATGGACTCCCCAACCCATGCAGCAAGTAAAGCCAATGCTTTTTTGTGCTAGTACCTGGCTTGTGGAGTGAGTTGCCTCTGGGCACTTAATTGGGAAAGCTAGACTTGCTGACGAACGGAAACGGAGCTGTGCGCTTTGGAACAGAGGCTTCCTGGAGTTGGTTGCCTCTGACCACTTAATTCAAGGGCCTGGGTTCACTGAGCCAGAGAGCTTTAGCTGAATATGTCAGTCTGAGACTTCTAACAAAGTGGTATACATTTTGGGCATTTATTAGCAGGCTTGATAGAATTATGTAACATGTCCTGATAAATAACCCTGAGCTCTTCTCACTGGCATTGCAGCCTGTTAACTTGCTTAATTAATCCTTTAATCATAAGTGTTGCCTACGAGGTCTGCGTAGCCATTTTTGTGGGTGTTAGAAACTAGAGAGGCAAAGCAGACCATTCATTAAGACATTTCACTCATCACCTTACTTGGGGCTTTGCAGGTGTGTGGGTATTTTAACTACAGTTTACTGTTGCTTTATCTTGGAGCATCCTGGATATCCTGTGAAATCTAGAACTTTCATTCAAGGGTAAGCCAAACAGCCATCACTATAAAACAAAACAGCCAAAAGATGAAGCTCTTGTTTCTTGGCATAACCTCCATCTTGGTCTTATCACTTCAGAAGGTGGCGCTGCCATCTCTCCAACCCGTCCCTGCTGGAAGAGTTCTGTGCGCTTTAATTTGTACCATGCCAAAATGGTAGCTTGGGCATCCTCGAGGGACTTCACATGTGCTCCTTTTAAATGTTCTTTTAGTTTAGGGAACAAAAAGAAGCTGAAGGGCCAAGATCAGGCATGTAGAATGGACGGAGTAGTTTTCAAGTGAAATCCTCTACACACCTCCCAGGCTACTATTTAGAGGACAGAAGCGACCCCAAATCTGGAACATGATTTGCAGAGAACATTGACTGAGTCTTAAGACAAAGACAAAAAGAGGTTGTCCAGATGAAGGAAGTCATCCGCATGAGGGCTTCATGACTTCCAAGGGTTTCCAAAGACTATATGGCCTAAATGGGACACGAGAGTGCAGAGGAATCTGTCACAAAACATGACTGGTGACAGATCACTACGTGTCAATTGAAGGTAGGACTGTGAAGCTGGAATGGGACCAGGATTGGGGCATGTACATTATACTAGACAGAAGCGCTTACAACATTGGTCCACCCTCCACCTACCCCTGCACCCCAAGGTAGTCGGGATGTGACTCATGACTTTCTGATCCAAGTATCTCAAAGTTTCATCATGGACACACCCAGGAAATTCCCAAGGGTAGATGTCTCTTCCTGGACTGGCAAGGGAATAGTAGTAATCTGCTTTGTAAGGTACTGGACCCGAGGGCAAGGTCCAGCGCTGTTTGATGGTCAGAGGGATTCAATGGAGGCTTAATCCACGTGGACACTCAAATGGATCTTGGGCTTTCAGTGGACAGGGCACCAAACTCTCCCCGTGATGGAGACAATCCTCACTCACAGAGGCATCCTGCAAATTGACTGCTTGAAGTTTACATTCCAGTTGGCCACCCTACCCGAAGGCACAGATGCACGGGGAGAAAATCTTCCTTGGCATAACTTTCTAGGTCTTTTTTCACCAGCGTCTTCCTCGTAAGTCCTTGTGATAGTCCCATGTCCTCTGAGAAAGCTATTCAGTTTATTTGGTTGGAATCCCACAAAACAACACAGGTCGTTTCATAACCACCTTAGTTGATCTCTCTGCCTTGAATTTCTCTGATCTGGCAGATGCCCTTTGAAGCCCCTGTTTTGATGGCACCGTGTTCTTTGAAGGGGCCCCAGCAGAACTAAGACATGTATATAAACTGAGAGAACTTGTCTGCAACCATCCACTGTGGCAGAGGTCACCTTAAGCACGGTTTATTTCCAGGCTGAACTGGAACCCTGGTAGCAATCTCTTTGCACTTACCTTGGCATATTGGAGGCACTTTAAGTACCCACCAATTCCAACAGACAGTTTCCTGCCTAGCGAAGTTATGCACTCTTTTATTCACCCTAAAATGTGTCTTCTTTTTAAAAAGTTTTATATGTTTGGATTTGTAAAGTTATGGAATTGAGCACCGGCTACCCTGAGATGTGCTTTCAGGACGGTGCAGGTATCTTTGTGTGCTTCCTTGTTTCACTCAGTCATCCCTCCTGTCCTTTGACTACGCACCTCCTTACCGCAGTCTTTCCCCCTTGGAATGGCATGAAACGGATCTCAGCAGAAACGATGGGTCACAGTCACGTAAAACTCAAGAAGTAAAGCCCATGGCACCTCCCCCCCATGGGACTGCTGTCCACAGGCAGCATCATACACAGGGCACCTGCATGCAAATGCAGCTCCTTAGTTTCTATAAGTAACAGATCACGACTTCTCAGGGAGGGGAGTTGTCTAATGAATGAGCAGCGTTTGCTACAAGTAAATCCATTAAGGCGGAACACCGTTCCATTGAGAGTCCAGTTTAGCACGCAATTTAAGGAGAGTCTTCTGTGTGCTCTGCACAGTGCTAGCCACCGGCGGGTTTCCCGAAACAGACAAGCCAGTAGCAGGCTGTTACAAATGTCACAGGTTCTAATGTCACAGGAGCCAGCAAACAAGAGAACTATCTACAAGATACAACCCAAAGGGAAAGCCTTGGGAAGCGTCAGCAAAGAGGTCAAATCAAAGTGATCGGGAGCTGCAGAACAGGCACGGAGTAAGTGACATTTAGGTTGTTCTACAAGGGCGGAAGTAGCCCTGGAAAGTGGGTGCATCTCGGGACAGGGAACAGTGTCAGCAAAGACAAGAGAAAGATGCTAAGTCTATGAGAGGAACTGCAAGCAGTCCCTGGTAATTGATGTGCAGGGAGTGTGGGAGCATTCTGACCACAAGGTCGACAGGTCTAAACCACTGGTGCACCTGGGGAGAAAGACCATACTTTCTACTTCCCTAAAGAGTTACAGTCTATGAAACCCCCAAGAGCAGTTCCACCCAGCTCTGTAAGGTAGAGTTGGAATCAAGCTGATTATACCAAGCAATTTGAGATCTACTGATGTGCTTTATTTCTGCCTAGGCAGCTCAGGGAACACTTTTTGAATCCTTGTTTTCCCATGTGTGAAGAATATCAGAACCCAAGGCTGCAAGGTCTAATTGCAGCAGGTATTTGAAAAGCAGCAGTTTCAATTATATGTGTTAATGACTCCCAGAAGATCTCTCTGTAAGAGTCTTTCATAAGAAATAAAGGCATGTTGGACATCAGACGAGAGAAGAGGGACGCGACAGTTTAAGAACTGTATTTGTCTTAGCATCTCGCTGTGCTTCAAGTAGATTCCCCCCTCTCTGGTGGAGATTCAAGAGTCCAGACCTCACCAGAGCGGGCCAGTTGGAATTAAGAGGCCGCACTTTCAGGAAAGTCCCACGTTCAGTGGGCCACAGTGGATTTTTAGTCACCTGCAGAACCAGGCAGCTGGAAAAAACAAGCTTGACATGACTGACAGAGAAGAGAATCGATGAACAAGGCCAGTCCCGCTGGCTTCTCAAAACAGCATGCAGGGAAGGAGGGAAAAGGAGAGGATCCAACAGAGGCTCAGTGCTCTAGACCAAGAAGGGTAACTGCATCATCTCATGCTGTGACCCTCAAGACGCTTTTTGGCTTACATTTTGCTTTTCACTTTTGCTTAGTGAACCTTTCATACTCACATGACGATCCCCTAGTATTTACCCCCCGCCCCCATTTTTAAAAGTGGAACCACTTTTTGATAGTCCATTTTCACTGAACCCTTGCCCTTCTTTTAGCCGACCCATTTCATTTTTGTATTTTTAAAAATCACTTTTACTGGGGCTCATACGGCTCTTATCACAATCCATCATGCCAAACACATTTGTACATTTGTTACCCTCATCATTTTCAAAATGTTTTCTTTCTACTTGAGCCCTTGGTATCAGTTCCTTGTTTTTTCCCCTCTCTCCCTCTTTCACGAACCCTTGATAATTTATACATTTTATTTTTTCATGCCCTAACACTGACTGATGTCTCCCTTCACCCACTTTTCTGTTGTCCGTTCCCCAAGGAGGGAGTTACTATGTAGATCCTTGTGATCGAGTCCCTCTTTCTCCCCCCACCTTCTCCTGCTAGCATCTCTACTCTCAGTATTTGTTGTGAGGGGCTTACCTGTCCTGGATTCCCCATGTTTCCAGCTCTCTCTGTACCCATGCACTTGCTCTAGGCTGGCTGGATTTGTAAGGTAGAACCGAGGTCATGATAGTGGGGGAGAGGAAGCATTAAAGAACTAGAGGAAGGTTATCATTTTTGTATCTTAAAAAGAAAATGTGCTGAGCCCAGGTGGCGTAGTGGTTGTGTGTGGGACTCCGACCCACAGAATTGACGGTTCAAATCCAGCAGCAGCTCTCCAGAAGCAAGGCTGAGCTTCCCACTCCCACCAGGGCAATGATGCAATGAAGAAAAAAATAAAGAAAATGTATTTACCACCTGCGTTGCTTTTCTTGGTGGATGATTATACTCTCTCTCTACTATTATCCTAGTAGTAGGATACTGTTATCCTTATTTCCCTTCATGGAGTAACTCTCCGTAGACTCCCTGGCACCTAAAATCAGTCTCTGAGCTCAATAAATAGTTTCAAAGGTGAAAATATTCCAAGAGTGTCCCTGACAGCAAATGGACTTCATGCGATGTATATCCACTGAGATGACAAAGTTATGAAGGTGTAATATATCCCGACTGTCATCCTCCTCCTCCCCCAAATAAGCTGAGCACCATTGAGTCCATTCCAGTTCACACAGGGTTGGACTACTAATCACAAGGTTGGCAGTTCAAAACCACCAGCTGCTCCTCGGACAAAGACGAGGCTTTCTGATCCCGTCAAGAGTCACTGTCTTAGAAACCCACAGGGGCAGTTTTCGTCTGTCCTCTGGGGCTGCTGTGAGGCTGATGATCACAGACTTCCTCCTATAAACTGACGTCGAAGCGCACGCCGAAGCTTCCCCTGAGGGGTTCACTTGTGCCTTTCCATGTGGCCTGAGCCCTGGCTCCTCTTCGCCCTCCTGGGTTGAGTGTTGGCAGGAATGCAGCCTCCGTCTCTTTGTCGCACGTGGACTCGTTCCTCGATCCTTTGCTGGGTCGTCAAAGAAACAGGAATGGAGACATTTGGGTTATTAACTGTGTGTCTCCACCGTGACTGGAAGAGTCAGTACTCTAGAGGTTTATTCTTTAGGCTGCGGTAACCTCGAATCTGTCATGGAAACCATCCTCACAGACTACTGCCATGGTTCTCCCTGCGACAGCGAGCGTGCTCCCTACATTAAAAAAAGAACCGATAGCACTAAAGACAGTGACTGCATTTCCGATAGCTACCACACTCCCCCCAAAAAACCAAACCTGTTAAAGACAGAGTCAATTCCCACGTGCAAATGGGATGGAGTGGCGTTGGTTCCCAAGGCGGTCAAGCTCTGTGGATGCAGGTGACCCCATCTTCCTTTTGTGGAGCGGAGTCAAACCAGTGACCTGTGGGGGCAGCTTCACCCCTGGGCTGCCAGGGTTCCACCACAGCAGATCTTAGAATCTCCTCTCCCAGGGCCGTCGTTTTCTTTGCAAGGCACATGTAGCGTTTTAAATACGGAAAACGTCCTCCCAACACCAGCCGCTGGGTCAAGCCCGTGGGAACCATCAGTGAAGAAGCTGTGCTTTCAGCAGCACTGAACTGCCCTGGATTCTGAGCAAGGCTCCCAATGGTGCACACCTGGCGGCCGGCGTTCTGAGATGAGCTTGCCCACCCCTCCTATCTTCAGGCCCCCACCCCGGGCACTGAGTTTGGAAGAGGATCGAGCAACTGGCTTCTCCGTAATTCGGGAGCCCAGAAGAGATGTGGCTTGGCCTGCTGGTGGAAGTGAGCCCAGGCATCGTTGCTAGGGGATCATCAGGGTTAAGTCCTCACGGGGACTTTGAAGGGTGAGAGGGATAAGGTAGGACGTGGTCTGGGAAGTAGCCGGCTCACCCTGTGGGTGGGTTTCCTCGACCCCAGAAATCTGATGCCTCCCTCCTGGAGATTGAACCGCTTGACAGGATTTCAGGTCAGAACAAAAGACCACTCAAAAGACCACCTTAGAAAATATTTTTCAGAAGCACTTCGGGACGCCCCCGCAGCCCCCACCCCCGCCTCTCAGAACCACCAGCAACCAAACCAATCTAAATTAAATCATTATCTCAATTGCTAATGATTTGAGAATCCCACTAAGGATATTTGTAATTCTCTGCCAGCCTTTATATCACAATCATTTTCACATCAAATTGACCCTTTCCAATTGCCATCTTCTGCTCGCTCCCCCTTTCCCTGTTTTTCAGCAACGATGTTGTCAGGACAAGAAGTAAGATCTTTTGAAAGCATTGCTTCTCAGAGTGCCCAAGGCAAAGCACGCATGAGCCAACATGTTGTCGTCCATTCTGTGCTGACTAGCCACGAAACGGCAGCCGGGGGACCCTGGAGATTCTCCCCCAGCGTTTATGAGGCTGTGCTGGGAACGGAGTGCTCTAGCCTGTGCCCATGGAACAGCTGATGGGTTCTACTGCCCTCTTTTTGATCAGTGGAGCTTGTGCCATCTGGGCACCGCAAAACCTGTGTCAAGTCCCTCCTGACTCCGAGTGTCCCCGGAGGACAGAGCAGAACTGCTCAAGGCTGTACATCTTTACAGGGACAGAATGCTTCTTCATTCTCCCCTGGAGCTGCCTTTGGTTTCCAACAGCTAACCCGTGGTTAGCAGTCCACGTGTAATCCACTACAGCTAACCCCTGGCTAGTGGTCCACGTGTAATCTGCTCCACTACTGCGGCCCCTAAGTAGGGAGGTATAGTTCCCTGCAGCTTGCAACCAATTTAGACATTTAATAAGTCCTAAGAGGTCCAGGTTGATTTTTACAAAATTTAATGTCCTTAAGAGAACAAAAAGGTGCCCCGAATCTTCTTCATGGAAGTTGCTCTTACACAATAGACTGGAAGGAGCCTGCTGTTCAATCTGTAGCAGAGGTGCCTGGGCCTCTGGCCAAAACTTCCTTGGCCTGGAACCTGAGCTACCAAAAAAAAAAAAAACCTCAGTCATAGTGTTGAATAAATGACTTAATGAAAGCTTGGAGGACAGGTGAAAAATGATGGTCTGTGAGCCAGAGACTGTTACATAGAAATGCAAGGTGAGGGGTGTGCCCCGCAAAGCCAGTGCCATGACGAAAACTATGGTTTAGGACATAGGCGGAATCCTGCATTCCACACAGGTTGTGTCCCTTCTTGAATCCTTCAACTTACACAGCCTTTTACATTCTACAAAACCAACTTGGTTGTAGAGGGGTTCAAATGGTCTGGCATGGTCTATTTTTTCCTCCCAGTTAGTGACTCATTTGGGTTATATAAAAGCTGTCATGTTGGAGTCAAAACAGCTCTCATTAGGCCAGGTTGGAGTCAGAGCTGTGTGCATGTGGCCTTATCATGTTTCATTAGGGTGTTTCGTGTGTTCGATGGGAACAGGTCCAACCTCGCATGCATGCAGAGATGACATACAGAAGATCCTCTTGCAGCCTAGATGTTCTTTAAGGCAATTTTACTGAGTGATGAGGGGTCCATGAGTGGTGTGAATGGCTAACACAGTCAGCTGCTAACCGGAAGGTTGGCGGTTCGTGTATGCCCATGGGCACCTTGGAAGAAAGGCCTGGTGATGTACTTCCAGGAAACCAGCCCTTGGAAACTCTGTGGAGCGTGGTTCTATGTGGACACTATGGGGACCGTTATGGTTCTGGGGGAGCACATCCTCATTGACTTGATTTTTATTGTCACCCTTGCTAAACATCGACTAAATTACTTCTTGTGTTTATAAAGTAGTCCAACTCATAACAATCCTATCAAGATAAGTCAAACTGTCCCATGGGGCTTGCAAGGCTATAAATCTTTAAGGAAGCCAACCGCCATATCTTTCCCCCGTGGAGTGGCTGGTGGCTCTTCCAAAGGGTTATAAAAGGTGGCTCATGGGCGTTGGGTCAGAGCTGTGTGGTGTCCGTAATTTCGGACTGTGGTGACTGGTGTTGGCTAATCAGAAGTTGTGAAGGAAGGCCAAAGCCAACCGTTAAGTGCTGGGTTTCATCATGGACGTTTGCTATTGCAGGGCCTCTCAGGTTCCGCCTCTTCTCAATGAGCTTCAGTGACTGTGCTTCAGACGCACAGCGGAGGCTTGTGGAAGAGTTGCTCTGATTCCCCAAGACAGGGGGACCTCACCGTCACCACAATCAGTGATCCTCCAGCCAGCCCAGTGTGTCAGCGTAGAACTGTGTGCCTCAGGTTTCCCGGGGCCAAGTATTCACCAGTAGAGCCCCAAGCCTCTCTTCCCAGGAGCCTCTGGGTGGTCTCGGACCCCCCAGCGTTTCAGTTAGCCCCCAAGCTAATGTAGCATGCACCCCCTGGGGATGCCACGGGCAGTTATTCCCCAGTGGAAAGCAAAGAAGGACTCCAGTGGGAGCTTCAGCCACGCAGAGACTCTAAATGGATCTTGGGTTCTCGCTGGAACTGTACCAGAAAAACTCACTGCCACTGAGTCACATCTGACTCCACAGAAATCAATCTCCTTGAAGTTAACTCAAAAGCCAAACTCACTGCTGTCGAATCATGCCAACTCTGCTGACAGAACTGGGCAGGACTGTCCCTGTGAGCTTCCCAGACTGTAACTCTTTATGGAAGCAGAAAATCCGGTCTTTTTCCCTCGGAGTGGCAGGTGGTTTTGAACAGCTGTCCTTGCAGCCAGCGGCCCAACACGTAACCCCGACACCACCACGGCTCCTCAGCATGTGTAATAAAGGTGAAATGATTCCAACGAAGTGGAAAGGACCCAAAGCAGTGAAGAGGTTCTAGGCCTCCTGCCTGGGAATGCTGATGGGAATGCTCAGACGGGGGCCTATGGGAGGGGGACTGACCATCTGCTGGTGGGACCTCTTCTTCCCACCCCGCCTACAGCAGTCACTTCCCTGAGGATGGCCTCAGCAGGGGGTGCTGGGGTGACGGGCTCCCATGCTGGGCCCTTGTCACCTTGGGATCCTCCAGATGCCTATGGAATCTCCAAGCATTTTTCCACCCCAACCCAGAAGAATCCAGTTAGATCCCTCCATTCGTGGTAAACAACGGGCCTGTCCCCCTTTCTCACTTACAATCGCAGTGCTCTCCACTTTTTCTGGGTCAATGGAGAGAATGAGTGAGGAGACCACCTCTGAGTCTCCTCCACCCAGCCTCAGCCCTCAGCCCACCTCCCCCCAGTGCCTCCCCAGTTCTCTGAGTTCCAGGACCCCACAGGCTGTCAGTCACCCCCTCTTAATGCAATGAGGTGCCTTATCACAAGGGCATCCGTATAATTTACCATCCGAAGCAGGACACTTTTCAGCACCAAAGGGAGTGTCGTTAATAATGATGTCATCTGGGACGACAGACTATCCCGGACTGGCTATGTCCTGCCAAACCTGGGCAGATGGTAGTCCTACCCATCACTCTCCTTGATGGGTAAGGGGAATCCTGGTGGCACACTGGTTAAGTGCTCGGGGGTTTAATGGGAAAGGCTAGTGGTTGGAACCTACCAGGCCATCAAGGGGAGATGAGGCAGTCTGCATCCTTAGATTTTCACAGCTGAGAAGCCTATAGACAGTTCCGCCTTGTTTTGGGTCACCCCAGTGGCAAGAGTCTGTGGTTGGATGGGCTGACGTGTGGGAACAGACTTGGGTAACTCATTAGCCTCCCCAGTGGCACATAAATAAGACAGAGTTGTCTTGAAGAGTTTTACCCAGGGACAGGGAGGGTAGCTAGCGGGGTCAATTGTTACTGAGCACTTACAGGGGAAGGTTGTATGCCAGGCATCTCCCGTGCGTTACTGAGTGTAGTCCTTACAGTAACTCTGTGAGCTGGGGACTCTTGTTCATCCTGCTTTCTAGAGGAGGCTTTTGTTGTATCATTGGTTCTGACCCATCCCGACCCTTTGTGCAGCAGAAGGAAACTCTGCCCGGTTCTGAGCCCCTCCTCACAATTGTTGCGTTTGAGTCCATCATTGCCCTCACTCCTTCAATGCACCTTGTTGAGGGTCTCCCTTGTTTTTGCTGCCTCTCTGCATCACCCAGCATGATGTCCTTCTCCAGGGACTGGTCTCTCTTGACAACCCTTGCAAATACAGGAGATGAGCCCCACCACCCTTCTCTGGAAGGAGCATTCTGGCTGTACTTCTTCCGAGCCACATCGGTGTGTTCTTTTGGCAGTCTGTGGGACTTTTGATCTTCCTCGCCAGCACCACGATTCACATGCATCCATTCTTCTACAGTCTTCCCTATTCAACATCCAGCTTTCGCATGTATAATCGAAAGTTCCTGGGTCCGATAGCTGCACCATAGTCCCCACAGTAACATCCTTGGCGCAGAACCAGAAAAGATGTGCAGCCGGGTCGTGGCCTCTCACAATACTTATTCAGTGTGCATGCTAAGAAAATCATCAGAGAATCCGGATTTATGCATACGAAGTCTTGATAATTTGCCTTAGTAGGTGACTCAAACTTAGAGCCCAAGCTCCTAGTCACTCTTCTGTAGACACTATAGACGCTTCAGGGAGAGGGACTCTTTATGGGAGCAGAGAACCTCCTCTTTTTCCTGTGACATAGCTGGTGTATGTGAACCTGCAGAGTTAGCAGATTATTTAATGTGGGTCTCTTAGCCCAAACCTCTAATTCCCAGCAGGCAGCCTTTCCCCAAATGGATCTGGTAAGAAGGTCGGGGTGGGGGGGCGAAGAGAGATTCTGATAGGGTTACACAACAGGATTCCTTGGAATGCCATCCTGCTGAATTTAAAGTGGACCCTCAGAGAAACAGGAGGCAGGATCTCCTTACTAGCAAGAGTCAGAAGTGGGGAAGGGCCTCTGGATCCAAGATCCCTGCTGAGTGAACCTCCTGGATCCAGAAGACCGCTGTAACACCGGAGAAGCAGCAGTAGAACCAGGAGCCAGAGCAACTTCCCAACCCATTTATCAAAGTAAAGCTGAGTGCTTTGGTGCAGGAGGCTGGCTTCTGGAATGGGGAGCTGGGTTTGCTCACCTGAATGCCTTAAGGTTAAGATTTATAGTGGAATGGTAAGCCCTTTTGGACATTTATTAGCAAACCTGAAAGAACTTTGTAACAGGCCTGACAAATAACTCTCCTGAGCATTTCTCACTTGCATCAGAACCTGTCAGCTTCCTGAATGAACCCTTTAATCATGAAGCCTGTGAGTTCTGTTGCATTCGATATTAGCGCCTCGAGGAGATAAAGCAGAGAACGCTAATGAAGACATCACAGAACCAGGTAACCCATTGTGCCACCAATTCGTAGCCAGGGCTGAGGAGAATGGTGGTCTGAAACCGAGTGCTAAGTGCTGGTACTGGAGGAAGGATGTTTTGAGAGTGATGATGGCAACAAGTGTGCAAATGTGGCCTGCGTACAGTTGATGCATGTATGGATCGTGAGGGGAGGTGTATGAGCCCCCAATAAAATGATTCATTAAAAAACAAAGGAAGGGGGGAAAGGGGCTTATATCGAGGGCTCAAGTAGAAAATGTTTGGAAATGAATGTGGCAGCATGTGTGCAAATGTACTTGATACAGGTGATGTATTAAATGTGATAAGAGCTGTAAGAGCCCCCAATAAAATTATTTTTTTAAAGAAGAAAGAAAGTGTGCATTAAAGAAAGTGTTGCTCTTCGACAGACCTCAGGAAGACGTTAGTCCTTCCCAACAGAGGTGGGTAGACTTGTGGTGACCTGGAATTACAGAATGCATATGGCAGCTAAAAGATGAGATATATGCAGTTATTATGATAGTGATTCTCTCAAAGTTTCCCCACTTTACCACAATCCCCCTCCCCATATGTATATATAATCTACACACACACACACACACACACACACACACCTATCATTTCATCCCTATTAAGCATAAGTTGGGAGTCTCTGGGCTGCACACATGGTTGCCACTTGCTGTGAGCCGTGAAGGTTGTTGAACCCACCTTAGAGGTCAGACCTGGCCACGTGCTTCTGAAAGGTCCCCGGAGCCCCTCTGCTCTGCTGCCCGGAGTTACCACAGCCGGCATGGACTCGATGATGAGTAGTGGCAGACATAGCACAAAGTCCCGGCTTGCAGCATCAGCAGCAGGGCAGCCAGCATTCTCTCATCCTGACTTCTCAGTGCCTGGACCCACCCTGCAGTCTCCAGGGAGGCCGGCCATGTAGAGTGAATTGAGAACTGTTTGTGAGACACCCTGAAGCGCAGGGAGTCAGAAATGGTCCTCCTCCAGACAAAGGGGCCCCAGAGAAGCAGCCCAGCCTGGTAGTGAAGAGTCCAGCTCCGACCCTCAGTGTCCACCCGCCACTCCACCCCTCCCTCCAGTCCCAGTTCAGCCCCCTCTCTCTTTGTGGCCTTGGGCATGGCTGGCCTCCCTCTGGCTCAGTGTCTTCATCTGCAAGGTAGGACTTGACTAGCCCTGGCCACAATATTGTCAGGGGGATGAAACAGTGTAGACGTTCATGGAGTCTGTCTGTCCACTCTGTGCTTCCAGGAGAGTGATCTGCACCAGAACCCTGTGGCCTGGCTGCATTAGCCACTGTGTCAGCACGGCTTCCAAATCAGCTGGTGGATTTTCTTTTTGCATAAAGTGCCTCTTGGGTACAAGTTTATCTCCTGAAAGTTTCTACCCAAAGCACGGCATTAAAAAAAAATAAGCAAACAGTTGATTCCACCCTCCCATCAAGTTGATTACCACCCATCATGACCCTACAGGACAGAGTGGAGTTAACCGACAGGTGCAGTGTCTGAGGCCACAGACCGTTACGGAAGCCGACTCCATGCCATTCTCCCTAGGGCGGTGGGTGAGCTGGCACCTTCCTGCTGGTGGCTGAGCATTTCAAACACCGCACCACCAGGCCTGGCCCACGGGAGGCATCTCATAGTTTTTGCTCAGTTGAACTGAACAAGCCAAAGATCTTGGGGTCTCAACTAAGGTGACCAGATGACTCAGAAGAAAGGCATGGCAATGTACTGCCAATAAAAGAAAGTAAAACCAGCCGTTGAAAGGCCTATGGAGAACAGGTGTGCTTTGTTACCCACTAGAGTCATCATGCGTCAAAGGAGACTTGATAGCACCTGGTTAGAGTTAATATGGAGATCAGGGTACTTTAACAGTTCCATCTGCAGTGAACCCGTCTTCCTCCAAGTTGGGTGGATGTGCTTGATCCTCCTGGGAAGGGGGTCATGTCCCCCGAGTGTGACACCAGTTCTATTTCCGGGGCAGAGGAAAGACAGGCTGGGCCCTGCATGGCTTCCTCATAGCCCACACCTGTGCTGGCCAGGTGGGACCTACTTCCCAGGACTTTGAACTGCTTCCTCCTGGCTCGGTCATGGTCAGAAGGCATCTAGTCACCCCGGGGCACTGTGAACTGCGAGGTCGGTGGTTTGAACCCACCACCACGTGTGTGAGAAAAAGAAGGCTGTGTGCTTCCATCAAGATTCACAGGAGTGGCACTCTGGTTTGGCTTTCGGGATAGTCAGAAAGATCATCAGAATTGGAAAGATCAGAAAACAAGGGGAGCCTGTGTGTGTCGCATAGCAACCAAGTCCACAGAGTCCAAACAGCAGTGCCCAGGTCAAAGTTGTGGCAGTCCAGTGTACAGCTCTGAGTGTGTTTCGCCCTCTACAGCCTGGGCTGTAAGCCAGTCTCCACATCATCTCAGTCTCCCACCCCAGGACTTTGCCCTCACTCCCCCTCCTCCCTTTCCTGCTGCCTCCTCCTCTCCTACCTGCTTGTGTGCTAGGTGGCTTCAGTGTTACTTTCAGGAGGGAGCTGGTGGTGTGTGTTTCCACGAGAGCGTGCTTGTGCACGAGCCCGGTATCTATCCCCGGATGTGGTCTGTGGTTCCCTCAATACTCCAAGAGCCCCCTCCTTCCTGGTCACCTTGGTGTCCCTTCAGCCTGCAGAAGACTTCACTCTGTCTAGACTCCCTCACCCCACCTCCCCTGTACCCTGGTGCCTCCATCAGTGAAGCAGGCACACCAATAGGTGGACCTTAGTCAAGGGGCAGGATTTCAGGGAACATTTGTTCAGAGGCTCGGACTTTGCTTGGCTGGAACAGAGAACATGAGGACAAGATGACAACTTCATTTTTAGTTTTGCTTTTCAAAGGACCGAGTGCTCAACAGTAGAGCAATAGGCCTTTGGGGGGGGGGGGTCATCACCCCTGAGTGAGTTTGCACCGATGCCCTCTTTGTTAGTGGCCAAGTGTGTTGGCCATTTGAACCAATAGAGACCTTGTGATGCCTGCTAGTGCGGCTGCTAAGGGCGCATCTTTGATCAGGCCTTCATCAGGCCACCTGGTGTGTGGCCACGTGGGGCTCAGACTCAATGGAGACGTTTACCATCTGATGGGGGAGTTTCTGTGCTCATGTCTATGCCCCGTGGAGGGTGTCTGGACAGCAACGGGGTGATAGGAAGAGACAGAGCATTCTAAGTATGTTTGGCCATATCCTAGGTATGGTGAATGACTGGCACCTGGAATATGTTGTCTCCTAGGACAAAGAGGGCACAGGCTTCCCCCAACAGGTGCCTTTTCTGCCTGGCCTATCAGCTGAATCCAGAGAACTAATGACTCAGGGGCACATCAGCCGCTCTGTGGGAGTAAGAGCTTGCAGTCGGCTCCCATAAAGATTACAGCCTGGAAAACTCTCTGGGCCAGCTGGCACTGACTCGGGGGTCATGGGTTTGCCTCTGACTTCAGTGTACTATGAGCCCCAACCATTCAATCCAGTATACCATTCCCCCAGGTGCTTGGCTATGTCTACCAGGTGTCCATAACTTTCTTGAAGGTGTCTTTTGAGGCACAGGAGTTCTGAATGTTCATAAAGTCTCGTGTATCTCTTCTCTTGCTGCAAGTCTGTTAGTCTGGATGGACTCGAGAAACAAATTCATTGACACTGATATGTGTATAAGAAAGAGCTTTCTTTACAAGAGCAGTTGAATATTAAGGAAACATCTTAGCCCCGTCCAGATCAAGTCCATCAGGCCGGTATTCGCTCCTATGTCTGATACCAACCTAGAAAGTCCTCTTCAGACTCACAAAACACATGCAATGACTCCAAACTTAGGAAGTTCACAGGCCAGTGGGTGGAAGTCTTGTGGATCCAGTGGCATTGTAAGCCTTTCAGGTCTGGCAGGCCAGTCTCCACATGGCTCCTCCAGCTCAGGGCACTAGCACAGTTCCAGGTGTCTTATCAGCTGCAATGTCTCCCAGGGAATGAGGAGAGAGAGAGAGAGAGAATCTCCCACCTCTAAGGAGGAAAGAGATGAATTCCCAGAATCCTCTGGAGAAGGCCACGCCCACACAAAGGCCTCATTGGCTATGACCTGATTGACAGGCTAGTCCCCAACCCCTCACTCTCATTCCTCTCGACAGAGGATTTATATGACGACCAGTGTCCTTTTCATGACGTGTCTAAGGAACCATTGCCTGAGCCAAGATGACCAAGACTCAGTCCTGTGTTTCCCATTCCAAGAGCCTCCATTTTTCAGTGGTTCTATTCAGGTCTAAGATTTGAGTTAAACTGGGAAGGTTTTCTGATTTTTAGATAATCTTAATCTTTCTTTCAGACTGTTGATATTTTTAATGGATGACACTAGCCTTTTTTTTTTTTTTTTTTTTTTTTTAGTGGTGGTGGTAGGGTGAGGGTGGTGGTCGGGTGAGAATTATAACAATCATCTCAGACCTGCGCTTGCAATGATCAGTCACAGCATTTGAGAATGACGGCCTTAGTTTGTGAGAGGATAAACGCATGCCCTGGTCCCAGATTGATGGTAGTCTAAACTCGAGCTGGCAACTAAGACAACACCCCGTTGAGGAAGTGCTTTGATATTGTCCCTAGTGAGCAGGCAGGAAACCTGTTTAACAAAAGTAACAACCAAGCGTTCATGTGGGCTGTTTCAGCAGGGATTTATTTTTTTGTCAGTGTCATCTTTGACTGTATTGGAAAAACATGGAATTATATGAGCTGGCTGTCTGCTCCCCCATCCATATATTTGCATGTGTAAATAGACTTTAGATCATTTTAATCCAGGGGCCAATAATTCACTTAACTCAGGCTTTCCATAATTCCTTGCCTTGCAAATGAGGAAGAGAAGTACTGCTGGGGTCAGTGTGGGCACGCGATGAGTGGATACGCCAGGCAGCTTCAACTCGTTAGAAGGTGGAATGAAAGGATGATGGAATTGTGCCAGGAACCTTCTGAAAGTCTCGTGTTATATTAGAAAACTTAGAGCAGAACTTCCCATGTGCTTGTTACTTTTAAACATCCCCTTTCTCGATTTGAGTATTTCGCGTACCTATTTAAGCCACTAGTATAGTATGGGACTTCTCACTGGAATGTTAAATACTGCTGTAAAAGTTCTTTAATTACGGCATACCTCCATGACAATGATGATTTTGCCTACAGCCAAGGAATAATTAAGCAGTATTTATGAATGACTTAATTAGAGACACCCAATAATCTGTCTTCTGATTTGATGGATACAGCGGCAGCTAGAACCTTGAGCTGAAATAGAGCAACCACGGAGAGGCTGCCACAGGACCGGGAGTGTTTGGTTCCGTTGTCGATGGGGTCACTGTGAGTCAGAACAGACTAGACATCACCTAACAGTGGCAGCGACCGCAGCAGCAGCAAAAGGCTTTCTCTTGTCTCATCGTGCGTTCCTCACTCGCTGGGGATGCAGTTGTGGGTCTGGGTGCGAGAGTGGGCTAGTGTCTTGGAGGGACTCTTCCCTTAATCTCAGAAGTTTCTTGAAGGACCTCGGTCTAGACCGCGACCCATAAGCGGCTCAGTGTGAACATGCAGTCACTTAGAAACCATTTGAAGGTGATTCTTTCAGATCATGGCAATTTCATGTATTTGGAAAATCATATTTCAGGCTCTCGGGTGACTTTAAAGTTGTTAGGAGGGGCCGGAGGGGCTCTTCGGTCTCAAGGGTTTGCCGAGCCCTGGTCTAGAGCTTTCCAGAGTGGCACCCGGGAGGGCAGCAAGCACAACCACACAGGCAGAAGGGCAGCCCAGGGTGGGGCTGACATGTGTGTCTCGGGAAGAATCCCTGTGGACGCATCTTCCCTGGACTGAGGCTGGCCTTGATCTAGAGGTCAAAGTTATTGGACTTGTTTTGGAGGTGGTGTGGGGCTGGCTTTGCCCCCGGAGCGAGCCCTGGTAGTGTCGTGCATTGCATGGGCTGCTAACCACCAGGCAAGCTGCTCGAATCCTCTGTTGGGCAAAGATGGAGTTTTCTACTCCCAACAGAGCTGCAGTTCAGGAACCCTCAGGCAACACCACCCCTCACCCCCATCCCCGCCCTGTAGGATCAGTTTGAGTTGGAATCGACTTGA
Organism: Nesogale talazaci; assembly: GCA_004026705.1. Taxonomy (NCBI): domain Eukaryota; kingdom Metazoa; phylum Chordata; class Mammalia; order Afrosoricida; family Tenrecidae; genus Nesogale; species Nesogale talazaci. The sequence goes on from PVJH01010480.1 coordinate 29,530, forward strand.
TGGCAGTGAAATTGGGGTTGTTTTGCTTTGGGTGGTTTGGTTTGGGACCCTCCAAATGACAGCATCCACTCAACGCCGACTGATAGTGACCCCTTAGCCGAGTATTGCTTCCTAGACTCTGACTCTTTATGGGAGTAGAAAGCCCCATCTTTCTCCCTGGGAGTGGCAGTGGTTTTAAACTGCTGACCTTACAGATCATGGCCCAGCGCCTGCATGACCACTGCACCACCAGGGCTCCTCTGGACCGGCAGTAGGCCAGTATTTATCGTCTAGGTTTCCATCTTTATTCTTGGGGGGCGGTTTGTCCCAGTTTAGGAGGCCGTGAGGCTTGTACCTGAGCAGGTCATCTGGGAAGGCAGGGAATCCATCCTGTGGGAGGTTGCAGGCCCAAAGCCCTGTGGCTCTCGGGAAGGATGCAGCAGGCAGCCTCAGCTTTGGGCATGTGGTCTTAGTTCTCTTGTCCCCGGGCTCCTCTCCTGGAAAGTGGGGATAAGAATCGCACACACCCCGTGTGGGTCTTCTAGAGGGGAAAAGGCCCAGGGGATTCACAGAGCAGTCCGAGAGCTTAATGAGTGCTTGTCCTGCTCACTCTAGGCACAGATACGCCTGCCGGCGAAGGCGACAGGAGGCATCCCTACAAGCTGCTTTCCAAAGACTCGCCACCCAAATGCTCCTGCCTCCCCCCCAGTTGCCCTGAGAAACATGGCAAGGTGACCCCTGCTAGGGACCAGACTTCTGCCCATCACAGGACACAGCTTTTTGTTTCTTTGCCTTCTGAGCATCAGCCCCGAGAGCAGGACTGCTCCCTCATGGTCTTTATACTTCACTCCCTTGGGCACCTGGGGCCCGCCTCACGACGGACCGGCACAGCTCTCTGGGGGAGGCATGGGTGGCATGGCCGTGGGAAGACCCGACACCGATGATGCAAGAGGACCAGGCATCAGGCATGGAATCAGCATCAGAATGGAGCTGATGCTGCCGGGAGAACAGGGACTCCAGGGCTATTCGGGAATTCAGCCTCCGCAGTCATTTCTGGGACCAGGATGGTTTTATTTAGGGACAACCTAGGTTATTTCAGAGCTGAGCCGTGAGCACTCACACCTGGTGGGGGGGGGGGGAGGAGAGCTGTGTCTACAGTGCAGCCTTTTCCTCGTGTTGGCTTTGTAAGGTGCGTGTCGGACTGCACACCACAAGTGCCATAGATCAAAACCACCAGCTGCTTGGAGGGAGACCGGTGAGGTTGTGCACTCCAGGGAAGAGGGACAGAAGCCCCCAGGGGCCACCCGACGCTCTCTGACAGGGTCACCATGCAGGGAAACTGCCTTGATGACAGTGAGGTGGGTTTGAAGAACTCAGTCAGCTTTGTCCTCTTTGGATCTCTGGCTTTCTGATTCCCCTGTGGCTGTGTCGTCACCACGTGTATTGTTTACCTTAGTCTCTCTGGCTGTCATTGAAATCGTGCCTTTAATTTTGCCCACTCTGCCCTTAGGCTCATTCACATGCAGCGGGGATTGGGGGTTGGCGTGGACCCTCGGAGCTTTCAGTCAGCCAGGCTCTCCTTGGCCGCTTGGGAAAGCTCAGAGACTTAGTGTGACAAGTGCATCCCACAGTTGCCTTTTAGCCCCAGCCCTGGCTTCACTGCCTACCCTGGCTGACGGATTCTGAGCCCAGATGGTTCAGAGCCGCACCTACCGTGTTGTGTTGCTCACGTAGCAGGGTCTTGGCTTGATGCACACAGACTGGTGAGCACCGGGCGGGGCACAGTCCAAGCTGTTTCCTGGGAGTTGGACTCAGTCCCAAACACCTCCTCCCCTAGGGTTCTAGACCACCGAGTGCCGGGGAAGTGCGGCTGGCATCCCCACTAGCAAATGTGGGGTGGACGTGGGCTTGGGTGGCCCCTCCAGCAGTCATGGTAGCTCCTCGTTGGTTTTGCTCAGCATCCTGGCTCCCGGCGGAGCAGGGAGACGAGACAGTGTGGAGATTGGGGGTTTGGGAGTGAGAGGAGGCTGATAGGAGATAGTGATAGTGGGTGCATCTGAGTACCGCCCTCAACACACACACACACACACACACACACACACACACACACACACATACGTATTGTCCTGCACTCTGACTCCTGGCAGCCCCCAGTTATCGAGTACCTCTGTACTCCGCTGGGTTTGGGAAGACGCCCAGTCTGTCTCTGGAGAGCCCTCTGGGTAGATGTACACGTCTCAGTCTGGGGGCACAAGAGCTGTGTGCTCCCCTCTTGGCCACACTGCCCCCTCAGTGGTCGGCCTGCCTGTGCCCCGGGCGCTGGCCTCCCTCCTCTGTCATTGGCTTGTCTCTCTCAGGCACACAGCCCACAGTTTGCCCATGTCAGAATTTCACCATTTCTATTCCGTGGACACCCCACCTGCTCCCACCCGCCCCGCTGACGAGAATGAAACAGATGGGCAGGAAGGGACCCCATTTCCTGGCTGTAAGCCACGAGCGGGGGAGCTGGAGGTCGTGCAGGGTGAGTGGTGCTGCGGCTGGTGGGGTGATGGGGTCCTTGCAGCTGCCCCTTGGCTCCCAGCTCTCTCACGTCAGCCTGAGGGCAGGAATGCCTCGCTTCTCCGAGCCTGTGTGTCATCAGGCAGGTGAGCCAGTCATAGGTCGGTGGACACCAAGTCCTCGGAGAGAGTATGGACCTTCAAGAGTGCTGTTTTCCTTGGGCAAGGTGGGGGGCGGGGGGACTGCTTCCAGAACAGGAGGCTGGGAGGGTGCCGTCCCAGACAGGAGTGCTCTGCTCATCAGAGAGGAAGCCCAGGTCCGCCAGCCTGCGGGATGGAGTAGACCTTATGTTTGGAAGAGTCTCCCAGCAGTGACTCCTCACTGGAGCAGAGAGCCTTCTTGCTCTCCCCCAGAGAGGCAGGTGAGTTTGAACTGTGCACCCAGTCGTGAGTGGCCCAGTGTGACACTCTACCCCCCAGGGCGTTTCCTAGAGCTGCTGCAGCCAAGGATCACGACGTGGGCGGCTTCACTGTCTCACAGCCCTGGAGGTCCCAAGTCCTCATTGGAGATGGGGGCAGGGCCGTGCGGCCCCCGAGGCTCCCTCGTCTGGCTGCCCCTGGGCTTTCCCGATGCCCCTTGGCTTGTGGATGCAGCTTCCCACCCAGGAAACCTACCCCAGCCTGGTGTCCTGCTCCCGTGGAATTCAAAGACAGCATTCAGGTGGATCAGGACTCCACCTACCCCAGTATGGCCTCATGGTGATGGACAACATCTTCGGAGAGCTATTTCCCAGCAGGCTGATGGCTCACAGGGGGTCAACATTTCAACAAAGCTTTGGGGAGGACCCCACTTCTCCACATGGGGTTGGATGGTTAATGAGTAAAACACAGACGTGAAGAAGGCTATTCCAGGTGGTGACCAAGAAAACAGACCTGATTGGGCCTTAGAGCAGCCCCGGTCAGTAGAGATACAATGCAGGGCCCAGGTAAGAAACAAGTAGTATCGATTTAAATATTATCTTTAATCTGAGAGAGCCCCCCTTATGATACCCCCTTTTAACATGTCATCATTTAAAAAAAAAAACTTGAGATACTTTGCCTTGTGGCTTCTTTGGTCTTTGAAATCCGTGGTCTTGTCCACAATGACCCCAGGCCTGTGGCTGTTGAGTCAATTCTGGCTCATGGCCACTGTGTGTGGTCCAAGAGTAGACCTGTGCTCCTTGGCAGGGGTATCTTGGCTCTGAATTCTCCAGAAACAGACCACCAGGCCTTTCTTCCTGGTGCCCCTGGGTGGGTCCTCACCTTCTGTCACACCATCAGGAAGAAATCTCTTGATATCCCAGGATGGGCTGATGGATCACTGCCATCACTGCGAGAAAACTTGGGGGAGAAGCTTTGGGTTTTGAGGCTCACAGGGAGTCATCTTGGGTCAGAGACCTTATTTCCTTATCCTAGAAAGTCCGTCGCTCAAGTTCCTTATCTCCCAGTACTTTCCATAACGATGGGAAGGAATTCCACCAACGTGCTGTCACGGGTAACCTGAAATGTCTGGGCTGGAAAGAGCCATTGGAGACAGCCAGCAGGACTATTTTTAACATTGTTTCAATACATGTTTAAACTGTTACTTTTTCGAACATCCTAGCTATTAATTTTAAACTTAAGCCAGGATGTCGTTACTAAGTATAGTTCCTCTCCCACCTACTCAAGAGTCTTCTGGCTGGGCAAAGTCCTACTTGTTGCACAGAATTAAATTAACTCCAATTTGAATTACATTCAGGTTCTGCTGTAAATCAGAGAATTGATTTTTGAGTCGGTTTATGAAGCAGCATCGAGGGAAAGAACTGAGAGCGGGGGTGTTTTGCATGTGGGTGAACATTTTGATCGTGCCAGTGGGGAGGCAGAGCCCTGGTGGAGCAGAAGTGAGGCTCATGTCTAGCGACCTGAAAGATCGTGGTCCCAGCCCACCAGCCTGCTTGTCGGGAGAATAACGCAGAGCTCCGCCCGCCTCCATGAGGATGAGAGCCTTGGGAACCGCATGGGGCATTTTCTGAGGCTATAAATCTGTACAGGAGCAGACAGCCTCATCCCCTCCCCAGGGAGCCAGCAGTCTATGGGTTTGAACTACCATCCTTGTGGGTAGCATACCCAGCAGCACCACCAGACGGCTTTCATGATTGTCTGGGGGTCCGTGCACCTCAGAGTACAGGCGTGCCGTGGTGATGCAGGATCTGACATCCAGGCAGAGCAGACCACACAGGTACAAAGGGTCCATGTCTTGTGCTTGTAACTCGTCTTTCGGGGTCCTTGTGCTTGACTGAGAGGGAACAAGTACCTTTCTCGGGGAACTGAGGGGCGCTGGGTGCTTGTGTTCCTGGTTGTTTTCACTGTTTTTCTTCCTGTCCTAACTCAGCTAATTTCAGCACCAGTTGTGTGGCCGTCATCCATCCTACGTGAATGTACCAGAGATTTGTGGGAGCGTCAGCTCATGCACTCTGCCCTGTGTGATGGTGGCGGGGTGGGCCCACTCAAAGGGCTTATTGTTGGTCTCGAAGTTTCTCTGTACAGCTTTATTCATAAGACAAGCCTGACATCCGTACCCAGAAGACATCGCCATGTTTGCAGCCTTGCTCCGGGTCTCGGCAGAACGTGGAGCTGTTTTGGCAAAAGGCCTGGAGACATAGTGTCTTCCTGCTTCTGTCCCTGAGGAGACTGTGGTCTGCCGGACAAGCGAGTACTGAGCCTTACTCCGGACCAGGCTCTGAGCCTCAGCCTGTTCTACTCATGCTGGATTTCACCCTCGGTTACAGCAGTCCAGTCTGAGCACCATCTCTTCCTCCCTTGATGGTGGATCAGAATCGAAGCTCAGCATGGTTAGCTGACTCTTTGGCTGTCCTGTCACAGATCTGAAAATGGGCAGGCTGAGGACTGTGCTGCCCAGCTCCACGTCGGTCCTTCCTAGGTCCAAGCTCGCTGTTCTCGAAGTCAGGAAGGAAAGGACCCATGAGCCCATTGCCCTGTGGTGTGGTGGGTCACACACTGACTGCTATCTGTCCCTAGGAGACAGCATTTGGAACCCACCAGCCACTCCTTAGGAGCAAACTCAGGCTCCCTCCTCCCCTCAAGACTCACAGCCTCAGAGACTTGAGGGAGCAGTTCTGCTCTGTCTTCTAGGGTCCCTGTGGATCAGAACCAAGGGGATGTCCGTTGCTCTTTTAAGGCTTATTTAATTGAGTTGATTCTGACTTAGGTGGATGTACATTCAGGACGGAGCATAACAGTCCCTTAAGGTGTCTAAGCCCATGAGCTTTGCGAGAGCAGACCGTCGTATCTTTCTCCAGTGAAATGGCTGGCAGGTTCAAACTGCTGACTTTTCCATTAGCACCTGAGCCCGCCCCCTCCTCCAGTGTCACCAGGATCCCAGGGAGGGCATGAAACACACCAAGGGAGCGAGCAAAGCCGGCATGACCCCAGCTCCAAGCGTCTTTCTCCCTGCCCCCCGAGGACACGATTTACATGCGCAGGAGAAAGGATGAAGCCGCGTGCTCGCCTGGGAACCCAGTAACATTTGTCAGGTGCTCAGTGACGCCGGACAGCTCTGAGATGCCGAAGGAGAAAAAGCAGACTAGTTTGGAAGATGAGCTGACGGAGATAAATGGATAAGAAATAAATGGATAAGAAATCAGGCCTGGCTGGAGTTGGGGAACTGGTTGGTTTGAGGAGACAGTGAGGTAGGAAGGGAGGGTTAGCTGTCGGGACGGCAGACCAAGAATGGGAAGCAAGTGGAGAATTGTCTTCTGCCTAGAAGGTGTGTGTGTGAGCGTGTGGCGTAACCAGGAAGGGCGGTTGGAGACACAGGTGCTCCCAGGGAATGGAAGAGTAGATGCTCAGGGAGCGGTGAGTGGTATCCTGCTTCCCCTCTGCTCCTCTCCGAAGTAGAATCAAAGCACGGTCCCCTCACTCGTCTGAAGCAAGGCCCTGCTATTAGTGCCCTGATGAAAAGCTCCCAGAGATTTCAGTGCATGGGGTAGACAGGAATTACGATGTCTACTTTCAAAATCAAACTTGTGCCCTTTCCAGAGACTTAATTGTGTTTTATGCTCAATTTTTGTGTTTACTGACTCGGCCTCTCCTCGTGCAGATGAAGATCTGGGTTAGAGTGAATTGTACCAGGCGATCTTTGACTGTGGGAAGCCCCAAGAAGCCCCTTCTTGGGCGGCATTTTCTTACTACCAGATGGGATTTCTGAGTGATTCTTAAAAGGAATTACCAGTGATAGCATTGCTGTTGTTTCTCCCCCGTGGCAGCTTTGTCATAAACCAATCAGTCAATAAAAGTCCTTCACAGCACACGCAATCTTTGGATAATCTCTCAGAATTTCCCAGATGCCTCCATCTATAATGTCTATTCTACCCCATCGAGTGCTTCCTCTCATAACTGAAGTATTGTCATGGGAGACTTCTCTGCCTATGCTGTCGTAACGCCCACACCCTAAGGGAGGGTGATTGAAACAATGGAGAAGTGAAAAGAAAGTCATGGGAAGATTTTCTACCTCCCTCCGCGAAAGCACTGCAGAGACGTGTGCATATGTTAACCCAAGGATCACTAATCACTCCCACGACCCGGGACTGCCGAGGTGTCTCCTCCGGCATCAGCTACATGTGAATGACAACACCCCCAGGTGGGGTAGGTGCTATTCTTATCCTCAGTTTACTCGTGCGAAAAACGAAGGCACACAGAGGCTCAGAGGCTTGGTTATGAGAGCTTGAGAGATGCTCCTTTGAAGAGGAAGGTGTGCTGGGCCCAGCCCAAGCCAGGAGTTTTTCGTTTGGCCCAGGCACAAGGAAGCCCGTAGAAGAAGAACAGAGACACGTGAAGGATGGTGCTAGAGGGGAAGTACGCTGGCAGTGCCACGGACTGCCGGGAGAACCGGCACATCTGTCTGGTCTGGAAGAAAGTACAGCCAGGATGCTTAAATACTTCGAGCATATTATCAGGAGAGACAGTCCCTGGAGGAATTAGAAAGCGTCCTTGAGGGGAATTGGCACAGTCACTGCAATAGCGGGCTCAAGTAGACAGACTGGATCTTGGGGGGGATGTGGAGGTATCAGGCAGCGGTGGTGAGGATGGCGCAGGACCCTGCCCTGTTTAATTCTGCTGTACACGCAGGAGCCCTGGTGCCGAGGTGGTCTGTGTTGGCCGGCCAACCATATGGTCATGGTTTCAAAACCACCAGCCACTCCAGGGGAGAAAAATGGGGCTTTCTGCTGCTATAAAGAGTTGCAGCGTGGGAAACGCACAGGGACAGCTCTGCCCCTTCCTACAAGGTCGCTGGGGGTCGGCAGTGAGTTTGGTTGTATCGACGGACATGGGTTGCGATGCACCAGAACCTTGCCTCAATGGGCTTTACCCACAATCCCTGGTGGCACCAGGGTGTAAGCGTTGGACTGCGTCAGCTCAGTGGTCCGAAACCCGGGGCAGTTTGGTGGAGCAGTTTTCCCTTCTTCTTCGGGGTCACTCTGAGTCAGGAGGGGCCAGAGAGCAGTGGACGTGGCGTTCGCCCTGGCCATCTTGATGTCTTTGTAGACCTCTCCACCCCCCACATCTGCAACGGCACCTGGTTTTGAGGACGTCGTGGGAGCTCTAGGTTAGAGAAAGCAGAACTAGACGCCGTTCTGACTCCTGGTAGACCCTGTCGGGCATGGGAGGACTGTCCTCGTCGGTTTCCATCACGGTGGCTGTTTAGAGACATCGAGAGCCTCAAATTTCTCCTGAGAAGGAGCCGGTGGTTTTGAACCGCTCACTCTGCTCAGGGTGAGCAGCCCAGCACAGAGCCACGGCACCACCAGGGTCCCCCGTCAGAGAAGGATGAGCAGTGGAGGCAGATCCAAGGAGACCCAGGGAAAGAGCAGCGGTCTCTGTGAAATCAGCCCGGTTTGTTGGTTCTCAGAGAGAGGGAAGATGCAGTTTTCCGTGGGGGAAGGATCGTTAGGAGAGCCGGACACCACTGGATGAGATGGCTTCTGGGATCCATGGCCGGGGTCCTCAAGAGAGGTGTCGAAAGGAGGATGCTTGTGACGGATCAGCTCCGTATCCCTCGTGGTTGTCTTCGTCCCCGGCTCCAGCATCCACGTGCAGCTCACCTCGTCTGCCTGTGCTGGCTCTGCTCCCGCGGGGACGCCAGCCCACAGTGGGCTCCTAGTACACCTACTCTGTGGCCTTTGGCCCATATTTATGGGTGGAGCGCTTGATTGCTGCGCTGTTGGCATTTGAGCTGCTCCCAGCTCCTCGGTGTCTGTTTCACATACTCAGATGCCTGGCTGTCGGGCTTCTTTTTGGTTGCGACGAGCTGCCCTTGAGTGACCTTTGGTGAGCCTAGGTACTATGGAATCTGGGCCAGAAGGAAAACTGTGAACTTGAATAACCAGTTGCTCTCCAGCCCCTTCTGACTCCCAGCAAGTCTCATGACAGTCAGCAAAGAACTAGGTCCCTCAGGGTTCCTGGTAGCTGGTGGTTGAAAGTCCATCGCCAGGCCTTTCGTCTGAGACACCTCTCGCTGAACTCGATCCTCCAGCCTTAACTCAATTAGCAGCCACCCTGGGGCTCCCCATGAATAGTAATATATTGAATGACAGCACCCAGTGCAGAACTTTGCCCTAGGACATGTCCAGAGAGTTTTGGTTGGTAGTTTTCCTGCTTTTCTGCTCAGAAAGGCCTTCGAGTGGAACCCAGCCACATACCTCTCCACTCTCCAGGAAGGCCAATTTTCCCATCATTCTGGCAAAACAGCGGCTTCCTGCTCTTTGATGTTTGTATCAATAAATTATCTTATTGGGGGCTCGTACAAAGCTTATCACAATCCATACATACATATATTGTGTCAAGCACCTTCGCATACCTGCTGCCATCATCATTCTCAAAACATTTGCTTCCCACTTGAGCCCCTGACATCAGCTCTTCATAAACAATGCAGTGATGCTGAATACAGGACAATCACAGGCCTAGGTTGGAGGATTGTGGATCCAGTGGCGTTGTAAACACCTCAGCACTGGAAAGAGTCTCTATGTGTCTTGTCAGTAGAGCGTCTCCAAGGGAGTGAGCAGAGAGACAGAGAGAGAGAGAGAGACTGCCTCCGTCTCAAAGGAGGAAATCCAGAAATTCCCAGAATTCTCAGGAGAAGGCCAGGCGCACACAGAGGCCTCATTGGCTGTGACCCAATTGACAGACTAGCCTCCACCCCTTCATTCTTAATCCTCCAAAGTCCCAAATGGACACCAGATGATGTCACTACCACAGGACTCACGGCTGGTCAGCATTCACAGACAACAGGATGCTCATTTGTCTGCGCCCCTCAGCTGCAGTAACTGTCTGTGACCGGGACTAGCCTCTGGAGAAGGACAGCAGGGCGAGGCAGCCAGAGAGAGAAGGACAGAGGAGGACCCTCGTTCGGCGACATGCATGGACACAGTGGCTGTGGGGTTGGCCGCAGAGCTGGTGCCCATATGAGGAGGGCGTGGGCGGGGTGTTGTTTCCTCCTCTTGTGTGCAGTCGCTGTGAGTTGATACTGGCCGGATGGCACCTGGTCGCCCCCACCATCACCACTGCCACGTGTCTTTTGTCACTGCTGAAGCACTAGCTCACTGGAAGCGCCCCAGCCCCGCCCCCCCCAAGGGGGGGAGGTGTTGGACTCGCCTCTCCCTGGGATTTGAACCCATTCATTTCTCTCTGAGCTCCAGAGAAGCAAGGGGCTCCCTTGTGTGGACCTTGTTCACCTTGGTGCGGTGGTGACGCGAGGCACAAAGCCTGGAGACTTTGCCTGGGAACAGAAACTCGGTCTCTCCAGGAGACTCGTGACCGAAGTTGCTGGCCATGCCCCGGCAAGAGCCATGGCTCAGTGACGATGATGGCGGCCTTTCAAGGCCCGAGGTGTGATTCTGTCTCCCTTGGAGCCTACCCGGGGGGCTTCCGTGCCCGCTCCTCCCCACCACACATTGTGGGGCAGGCCAGGTGTCTCATCATGAAGGATAGAGGCTGCCCATGCTTGGCTTCCCCGCTAGATCTTCCAACATCAGTGACCAGTTACTGCACCTTCGTTATCCTAGGGGGAAACCAGCAGCCCTCTCCATCATTGCTATTCAAACCTCACAGGTAAAGGAGACATTCAGAGAAACGCCCCTGGCTTTGAAAAAAGTGAGTGTATCAGGCATTCAAGATCCAGAACAAAAAAATCATACCCCTGTGAATGAGAGGGGGAGTATGGAGCAGGGACCCAAAGATCACCTATAGACAATTGGACATCCCCTTACAGAAGGCTCACAAGGAAGAGAGGTGCAGTATAGCACTGACGAAACATACAGCTTTCCTCTAGTTCTTCAATGCTTCCTCCACCCCCCCACCCCCCACTATCGTGATCCCAACTGTACCTTACAAATCCGGCTAGCTCAGAGCATGCACATGGGTACAGATAAAAGCTGGAAACACAGGGATTCAGGGTAGATAAGCCTCTCAGAACCAATAATGGGAATAGTGATACCAGGAGGGTAAGCGAGGGGTGGGGAGAGAAAGGGGGGATGGATCACAATGATCTACAGGGGGATGGACAACAGAAAATTGGGTAAAGAGAGACATTAGTCAGTGTAAGACATGAGGGAAAAATCTTAAATTATCAAGCGTTCCTGAGGGAGGGAGGGTGGGGGTCGAGGAATGAGCTGATACCAAGGGCTCAAGTAGAAAGAGAATGTTTAGAAAATGATGATGGCAACAAATGTACAAATGTGCTTGACACGATGGATGGATGGATGGATGGATGGATGGATGAATGGATGGATGGGTGGATGGATGGAATGTGTCAGAGCTCCATTAAAAAAATTTTTTTTTATAAAAGATAGAGCGACTATGGAGGTTTCCGGTCGGCTGTGAGGCCTGTTTCTCTAAGGGCTTGTAATGTAATAATCCAACCCCTGTTCTTTTGCCTGTAGAATTAATTCTTCCCAGTCGGTACTAATGCCGGCCTGGGAGACGAGCCGCGACGTTCTTGGCACTCAGTCCGTACTCTGGGTTCTGTATTAGCCAACCCCCACTTGTTTTCTTTTTCCTGGGCAGAGTCGAGCATTTCCCTGGGAGAGGATGTTTTGCCCAATCCAGCCAGGTGCTGTGTGACTGGGTTCCTGTGAGTGGGTTTTGGGGACATTCTGCTAACAGTGATGACGACGGTGGCAGGGCCGGAGAAAGGCGAGGATACACTGGCCTCCACTCTACGTTGAAAAACCAGCCAGCCATGGCCCCTGCTCTTCCCTGCAGCAGGCTGTTGGGCCCGAGTGGCGGCCTGAAGGAGGCTGCGTGATGGGAGCTGTCAGTAGCCCACCAGAGGGACTGCCAGCTACCAAGCACACCCACAGAGTCTGCGCCCACCAGCTTAAGAAAACGGGGCCCTGACGCTCGCAGCTGGGGCCCAGCGCATTGCTTACTGGCTCATTTTTGACTATAATCACGAGTGAGTGGGTGGGTGGGTGAGTGAGTGAGTGAGTGGAAATAGCTTTGAATGGAAAATGTGATTTCTTTATTGGTTCAGTCTCTATACTTAGACCTGCCCTCAAAAAGGTTGGTGGTTTTTTTGTCTTTGAGATCTACTCAGAGCATGTTGTAAAAAACATGTGTGCCCTCTTTGTTCCATTACTAACAAGGTTCTTTGAACCGCTGGGCTGCCTGGGTCCCCTAAGGGTACGGGAGAATCTGACCGGAAATGGCCTTCCACGTGGTCAATTGCCACGATTTCCATTAGGTGCTGGGAAAGTGGCAGCTTCTCTTGCCAGGATCCCATGGCAGGGCAGCACACAGGCCCAGCCAATATTGGGTAGTGCTGACCTTTGCTTTGCAGCAGTGTGGGGAGGCTGACAGGGGGTGGAGGGGAGGAGGGGTTTGTACAGGCCTGGGGTGCCAGCACTGGGTCCCTCTGTCATTTAGAACTTAAAATCAAAGGATGGCATTTGCTCGTCGAGTGGGTGACTTTAGCAGGTGGAGCCTGCTGTTTGGAGGTCAGCATCAGGGACCAGCTGCCTTCCTCCTTCCCTTCCTGGCCCCCCCTGTAGGGGGGAGGGCTGTGCGCTCAGGCAGGGCACGGAAGACCACACCTACAGGCATGGCTCACGCCTGCAGCTCCCCGGCTGCTGTGAGGCTGTGAATTCTTGGCAACACTTTCCTCCAAAGAAGACACTTCAGGAATTGGGATTTCAGGAAAGCGGCTGCGCTTCTGCAAATCTCTCGTGTGACCTGCAGACAGTTTTGGTTTCCTCGAAGACACAGAGCCTGCGCTTTAATGCATGTATACCGTTGGGCGGATGGGTGAGCCCTGAGCCTGCACGGAGGAGGCAGGTGCCCCAGTGGTGCAGGGGCAATGCTTGGGCTGCCACCAGCAAGGTCAGCCCTTTGAGCCCACCAGCCCCTCCCAGGGAGCCAGAAGAGGCTTTCTGTTCCCGGAGAGATTGACAGCCTCAGAAACCCCGAAGGGCAGTTCCGCCCCCTCCTGCCAACACATAGTGATCTCCCCCCCCCACCCCCCCACCCCCGCCCTGGGTTTGTGAGACAGGAGTAGAAAGCTCAGCCTTTCTCCCACGGAGCTGCTGGGGGGGTTCGAACTGCCAACCATGGGATGGCAGCCCAACGAGGGACCAGTACAGGCTCCTGCAGTGAGTTTGCTCTTTGGGTTAGATGGGTGCCCGTCCTCCAGTGGGCAGCCTGCCCCAGAACGGAGTCAGGCCAGGAGACTGTGACCTTGAGCGCTCCTGTTGCTCAGTCGCGGCTGCTCTCCCTCTGCTGCTTATCTATCATGCCTGTTTACACGCACGCATTCGGAGGAAGGCTTCTACATTTCCCAAGTTGCTCTTGGGTGCAATTCGAAGCCCAGCCCAGCCCTGTACCTGCCTGACGATTGCTCCTAGGTCCAAGACCATTGTGGCAGCCGCTGGGTCAATCGCGCTTGTCAAGGGTCTTTCTCTTCCATGCTGTCCCTCGACTTTGTCCAGGACGGTGTCTTTCTCCAGGGACGGCTCTCTCTCTCGCTCTCCTGACAACTTATCTAAAGTAAGGGAAGTGATGTCTCACCATCTTTGCCTCAAATAGCATTCTGGCTGTACTTCTTCCCAGTGAGATGAGTTTGTTCTTTTGGCAACGCGTGATATTTTCAGTATTCTTCTCCAGCAACATAATGCAAATGCATCAATTCCTATTCCTTTTGCCTTATTCTGTGTTCAACTTTCACAGGCATAGGAGACGACTGAAAATACCATCGCTCGGGATAGACACGCCTTAGTCCTCAAAGCAACATCTTGAGGTTTCAACGTTTTAAAGAGGCGTTATCCAAGAGCATTCTCAATGCAGTGCATCCTTCGATCTCTCAATGGCTGTCTCTGTGAGCACTGATTGTGGATACACGCAAGATGAAAACCTTGGCAACCTCCGTCTTTTCTCCGTTTATTACAGTGTTACCTATTGGTCTAGGTTGCGAGGATTGGGTCTTGACAATGAATTGCAGGTACTGTTGGCTGCCCTCCTTGATTATCACCAGCACGTGCTTCAGGTCCTCCTTACTTTCAACCTTCGAGGAAGGCGGTGTCACCTGCATAAGGCATGTTGCTAGTAAGCCTTCCTCCCACCCTGATACATCATGATCATTTATGTAACCCAGCTTCTCTGGTTACTGGCTGAGCATAGAGATCGAGTAAGTATGGTGCGAGACTATAACCCTGACACACACCCTTCACGAGCTCAAAACATGGAGTGTTCCCTTCTTCTGTCTGCACAAAACTACCTCATGAATCCGCTGCATTTAATATAGACATGCATGTTTACATTGTGTGTGTTTTCCATGGGGTCTGGCTAGACTGTTCAGAATTGTTACTTTACCAGCTGAAATGTCATGGCTTTGATCACTTTGATCAGACGCTCCTTGGTCTGTAATGGACTGGAGAAAGTCTTGTGCATTTATGTGGTTCATGGTCAAAACCAGACCTGACTTCAAGCAGGTTCCAGGCCGTTACTGCCAAAGTTGGCTTTGACACCACTTCCTTTCCTCTGCCTCTTTGGCATTTAAATGGGTGATCTACAACTATAAAGTGTTGCTGGGGTGGGGGAGTGCGGGGGTGCTCTAATCGACACAGCACAGCAAAGACAACTATAGGTCAGGGACTTGTTCTTTGCAGATAACAGAAATCCTGCCGGAAGAAAAGTACTTTCACAGAAGAGAATTTCAGCCTGATTGTCCAGTGCGTAAAAAAGACCTGCTGGTGGACTGTATTTCACCAGTTGTTCATCCGTACTTTCGTATGGTCTGATTCATTCGCCTCCGTAGCCTCTTTGGAGCTTTCGTGGGAGGAAATCAGCAGGGGTGTGTGTGCACGCGTGTAAATGACGGCAAAAAATGTATGCCCAAAAGATCACTGCATGCAGCTCCAAACTTAATTATGACGTGCTCCTGTTACCTCAGACCACAGCTGTGTGCTTTTGGGGACATCTCACTGTTAGTCACTGGGCCCCAGGCCGTGTTGCAGCATGCTGTCTGCTGACGCCATCCCCCTCGGAGGTTCCCAGATGGATTCACAGAGATGATGTTGGTGTCCGGTGTCGCCAAGCCATCTCCCACTCACAGCCACCCTGTGCCCCACAGAACTCACCTGCCCCATCCTGCGCCCTCTCAGCATTGCTCCCTCTGGCTCCAGCCCCGTGTTGCAGCACCATGCAGAAGACATCTAGGTGTCCAGGGTCTTCCTCCGTGACCCTGCTCTCTCTCTCAGCCGCGACACCTTCCCCAGGGACGGGTCTCTCCTGACGTGACCAAAGCACGCAAGGCGAGATCTCTCCCTCCTCGCCTCTCGGGGGTTCCGGTGGGCCTCTCCCCAGGCGGGTCGGTCAGTTTGTTCCTTTGGCCGTCCCTGGTACTTGCCATATTCTCCGCCAGCCCCCATTCAAAAGGTGATCGCTGTGAGAGTCGGCATAACTAAATAAAAGGGGGCGGCTGCTTCTGCCAGAACTAACCTAGGACAGAGTCGTGGGACAGGAACCCCGTCTTCTGTTGGGGTGTACCTGTCTCTACCCTTCTTTGAGGATGCCTGTAACGTATGGAGGAGACCTGGTGGCATTATGGCTTTGTGTTGGGCCGTTAACCATCAGGTCAGCAGTTTGAAACCACCAGCCACTCCAAGGGAGAGAAAAAGGGGACTTTCTACTCTGATAAAGAACTACAGCCTCAACTGACCCACCCTGTCTGTCGTCGGCATTGCGAAAAGACTCCCCAAATTAAGTCTTGCCTGAGCATGTGTGAGGAGACACAGAAATCGCCCTGGTCACCGAAAACGGCGCGAGGCCAGCCATCCGCTTTCTCGACTTGACGGACAGAGGACAGCCGCTCCATAAATATGCTCATTTAAGAAAACAGAGGCTTTTTTTTTTTTAATGTAATGACATATTGTTATTCTTGGTCTCTGAGAGCATTTAGACAAATTCCGTTCCAATTCTTCGGCCTTCTTAAGTAGTTGAACTCTTGAACCCGGCCGCCCGATGACTTCCTGGGGTATGTGTGGGCCGTGCTCTGCTGGCCGGAGCTCCACCTTGGCTCCAGGCAGCCCTGTGTGCCAGGGCATGGGGGTCAGCAGAGAAGGCCTCTTTTCTGTGTACTTTGAGATATCGTGTCTTAAAGGAGGAAAGTGAGGGGTGGGGTGGGTGGGAGGCAAGCTATGTTTGATCTTTTTAGCCACACGTCAAGCGTTTGAAAATGATCCATGTTCTTATTGAACTGTAAACATGAACTGGCTACTCCCTAGCGCGCACACACACACACAGCAGAGGGTCTTTACTTTTCCTCTCCTATTGGACAGTGGTTCACAAGGCGTGGTCTGCAGGCCACGAGAGGTTTATGAAGCCCTTTCAGAGGGTCTGCAAGGCCAGCCAGCAGTATCTTCATGCCAATACGGATGTTTCCATGGCTATTGGGAGGCCTGGTGATGCGAGGTCAGCCGTTTGAAACCACTCTCTGCTCTGTGGGAGAAAGAAGAGGCATTCTATCCCTGCAAACAGTTCTGCCCTGCCCTGTGGGGTCTCCGTGAGTCAGCCTCGGCAGGCCGCCAGCGAGCAAGTGAGTGCTGCCTTCGCTCGGCTGACAGTGCTTCTGCTGGTGCAGATGCTCTCGAACAGCTCGCTGGTGGCTTCATGGCGACCAGGGATCTGATTTGGGTTGTTTATGCTTACTGACACCAAATCTCAAAAAACAAAAACAAAAAAACCCTCCCTGTCGTCAAGTCGATTTTGACCCATAGCAACCACCGTGGGACAGCGTAGAACTGCCCCTTTGGGTTTCCCAGGCGGTCTGTCTCACAGGAGAAGAAGCCCTCATCTCTCCCCCTGGGAGCAGCTGGTGGGGTTGAATTGCTGCCCTTCCAGCCAGCAGCGCAGTGCCTCATCCAGGACAGGACAGGCTCTGCCACAAACATGCACATTCAAAAAGGGGGGACATGAAAAGGTCTCATCAGGCCAACCCTCCTACCAGCAGGTCACTTCTGCCTCACAGGGACCCTGTAGAGGGTGACGGAGGGTCTTGGCAAATCTTTTGGAGAGCAGCAGCCTCAACCTTCTTTCTTGGAGCAGCTGGTGGGTTTGAACCCCTCCAACATTGACCAGAACAAGCCACCAAGGCTCTTGAGAAATGTCCTGCAAGCACTAAGTGGTATTCATTTTATTTAACACTTGAGTTACCCGTCTTTCCCTCTCCTTACAATATCCTTCAGAGCAGTTCGAACTGTTGATCTTGGTGTGAGGGGCCCAGTGCACAACCACTATACCACCCGAGCTACTCTGAACTATCCAAAAAGCATGATGAAAAAAGTCAAACGTCTCAAGAATGACCACCAGAGGATACCAAGATATGACTTTCACACGGGCAAGTGGGAAAATGGCCTGTGACCTTGCTCCGAGCAGAGTTGACCTGTGTGTGTGGGAGGCGCCACCAAACAGCCCCGATGCTGGCGTAACTTATGGCGTTCCCTTACATGACCCACAAAAGCACTGAACACTGTGTTTCCTTTCTTATGTTCGAAACGAACGTGTATGCTACTAAAGACTCCAGGTCGACTTCAGTTTTAATTTTCCTCCTTTTTCAGCCATGCAGACCACTACTTAGATGAGGGCCAAGGAATCTGGAGGGTTGGCTTTGTTTTTGTGACAAATTAGTGACCTGGAAAACTAGTTGGTGTTAAGAAAAAGACCCATCGGAGAGGAGAGAACCGGCACAGAGCACGGAGGTGGGGGGGGGGCGGAGCTGTCTGTGCAGGAATGCGGAAGAGGCCCGCTGGCCGGGAGCACACCAACAGGATGATGTCTTCAGTTGCTGGGTTTCTCAGATGGTCTTGGGTGACTTTTATAAAATGCCAGTTGCCCGGGGAGCCATCCATACGAGAGGCCTTCAAGAAGTTTGTGGAAAAGTGAAATGAAAAGATCATGGAAAGTTTCCACAAACTCTTGGAAATCCCCTGGGGGCCTCATCAGACCTTTCTCCTGAGGCTCCTCTGAGGGGACTCGCACATCTTTCCTCTCCCTAATAATAGTTGACTGCCACAATCCCTTTTCTAATCAGTAATTAGATGCAAATTCCATCCCCCCCCGCCCCCCCCCCCACACACACACACTTTGGTTTTCAGAACCACTCATCTATGCTTGTAATGTCTGCTGGCTTTTAACCCAGCACCCTCTGTGCTTCTTCCTGGCCGATGGCTGAGAGACTATCATTGAGCTCAAGGTTTGGGATGCGTGTTCCCTAAGAAAAACCCAGGGGAGCACCTTCTGGGGACCTCCTTCCTCAAAAAAGCCAAGTTAAAGTCCGATTAGCATAAGGTTGGCGCTGAATGAGAGCACAGGCCCCCTCCTGGAGAGAAATGACCTTTGTAATGTTCACAGTGAGGCTGAATGAGCTGTGAATGATTAACTTGGAGTCCGGTCTAGGCCTGCACACCTGGGGCTGTTCATTCAAAAACACAGTCTGCAGAGCCCAGAGACCTGAGAAACCTGACTGCCAGACCTCTGAGAGAGTTCTTAGGGGACTTTGTTTCTCACAAGGATCAAAGATGACCTTAAATTGATAGGAGAGAAAAAAAATTGATAGGAGATAAGATTTATCTTCAAAGGTTGGGGGGGGGGGCAGGTTAGGGTTAGGTGATCGTTCTGACCTCTGCCCCACCTTCAGTGCCCCAGGGAGATGGCTTCTGGGTAAGGTGGTCACAGGGACTTTGGTTGTTTAAGTGCTGGGTAGCATAGGGGTTACGTTTAGGCTGTTAACTGTAGGCGCTGCCGTTTGAGACCAGCAGCCACACTGTGGGAGGAGGACAGAGCCGTCCACTCTTACAAGAGTTACAGCCTTGGCCATTTGCAGTCTTACTTACCCTGACCTGTCGGGGCACTGGGAGTTGGCACCAGCTCGAGGGCAGTGAGTGTGGTGTTTTTCTCATGAGTGCCAATACTAAGTTACCTGTGCTCCCAGGTCGCCCACGTCTCCGGGCCTTGGGTCACCCCTTGGCACTTTGGGATGTGCACTTAGCCATAGTGGGCAGCCAATACATGCTGACCAATTGAAGCTGCGAATCAATGACATGCTACTCAGAGAGATGACCCCCACCCGGGTGGGGATTTTTCTTATCTGTTGTCACTGAGTCAACCAGACTCATCACCACCTTGTCAACCAGGCCTGAAGTACCCACCAGGTTGCCACGGCTGTAAGTCTTTGCTAGAATGGGTGGCCTCATCTTTCTCTCAAGGAGTGGCTGGTGGGCTTGAACCACCAACCCGGTGGTTGTACGGACCCCACAGAGCCACCAAGGACCCTTTAGAACAAGCACAAACCCCTTCAGAGCACATTGGCCAGTCTCTTACCTTGCCCCAGGAAAGGAGGGGCACTACCCTGCAGAGTGACCTTTCGCATTACACGTCTTGCCTGGGCATGGATTTTGGTCTTTTGCTGGGCTGCCCCTCCACTAGTGGAGGGTGAATTAAAAATATGTTCTGTCCCAGTAAAAACATAGAGCCGAAATTGCATTCCCATATAAAAAGCACTGTGTTCGGGGCAAACGAGACTGGATGGAAGCCCTAGCTTTTATTTATTTATTTATTTATTTTACTCCCTCAGTCCTCAGGATGCATCTGGCTGAAATGTGTTTCATTGCCAAGGGTGCCTTTGCTTCCACTCCACTCTTAACTGCCACAGCACTGGCGCACACACACACACACACACACACCGCCCCTGCACCCAGTGCACACACTGACTGTTGCCCAGCTCAGCCCAGGTGGAGTGGGCCATGCCCCAGAGCAGCACCGGCAGGGCAACTCGGCACCCATGCCTGTGGTCCTCCAGGCGCTGCGCTCTGCTGCATCCCACTAAGAAGGGAAAGGTCAGGTGAAGGCAGTGACTGGGCCCAATGGGGCAGAGGGAGACAGCTTGCAGCTTCCTCTTGGCAAGAAATTTGCAAAGCTCTGAGAGAAAACAATCTACTTGCCTGGTTGGTGGCCCATGTTTCATCGTCTTCAAGATGGATAAGAACGTTGGGGGGAGGGTCAGGGTACTCTCCAAGGTGTCTGTCTGTCCACTTGTCCTTCCCTCCCTCCCTTCATTTGCTGGCCCTGATGTGGTGGCCAAGTCTCTCTGAGATCCATGGATTCGTGATAAATGTTAACAGCCTGCCTTGAGCCGGTTAAGCAAAGCCTTCTGGGAAGGTGTGGTTTGTGGAGACAGTGTGGCATCCACTTTGGCCACATTTTGGGGAGGGTCAGCTTTAGCGATAGTACACAAGAAGATGACCACTGTTGGAGGACCCTGGACCATCTGTTTGGGACAAGACTTTATCATTTGGAGGACCAATATGGATTGGACCAAGACGACACTGAGAGGCAGATGATGGTTCAGAGGTCCTGATGTTCTAGGATTCAGCACTTGTATCCTGACCCGAGTTCCCCTTCATTGTGGATTTTGGGAAATCCCTTTACAGGGAGAGAATCAACCCTGGCCTGGGGGTGGGGAAGAAAGGAAGGATCAGAATTTTTACTAGCTTATCGGTGGCGTTTTAAACTGTCACATGAGCTAGAACTAACCTGAGTTTCCGAATGGCTGGGCGGGATGTCTGATGATGACAAAAAACGTGCCCACACAACGGGTTATCTCACACGATCCCCAAGACACCCCCCTCCCCAGCCCACCACCCTTCTCCGCTCTGACTCAGAAGTGAAACAGAAAGGGTTTGCTTGACCAATGGAGCAACAGAGAAGGGGAAGCCACCAGTGTAAGAAGCACGTTCTAGCGTCTAAGGACTTAGCCAGGCCTGGTCACGGGCACTTCAGATGGAAGAACGCTGCCCTGGGGATCAGTTTCAGGTTCCACCTGTCTGTAAGGAAGGGGCAGCCCCTGCTTCTCCCTTGTGCCACTCGCCTCTGTTGTGAGTTTGCATACACACCTCCGGGGGAACTCAGTCAGCACTTGTGGGTTTTTCTTTTTTGGCGGTCAAGCTGGTTGAGTGACTTTCAGCTTTATAAGGACACATGTTTCCGGAACCCTCCCCCTCCCCCCACATCCCCTCTCTCATCTCTTTGACGCTTCTCACTTCTTCCCTGTGAGGCTGCTGGAAAAAGAATGTCCAATAGCAATTTGCTGTGCCTCGGCCAGAAGATCAAGGCCCGAAGGGCCATGTCTGGCTTATGCATAACTGTCTCCGCAGCCTGTAGGACGTTCTCACTTCTTCCCTGTGAGGCTGCTGGAGAAAGAATGTTCAATAGCAATTTGCTGTGCCTCGGCCAGAAGATCAAGGCCCGAAGGGCCGTGTCTGGCTTATGCATAACTGTCTCCGCAGCCTGTAGGACGGATGCCTGCGGTTGCCATGACACCAGCCCTAACTCATGGCAACTTCTCGCGTGTCAAGAGAGAACTGTGATTTTCAGATTTTCCAGGGGTCGCTGTTTGGAGGACATGGATGCCAGGGCTTTCTTCTGAGGTGCCTCTGTGTGGGCTGGAACTGCCAGCCTTTCATTTAGCACCTGAGGGTGGTTAAGCTGCACGTGCCACCCAGGGACTGGAGCGTATGATTAAAAGAACCCCCTCCTCTCAAGTCATCTCTGACTCACAGTGACCCGACATGACAGAGTAGACCTGCCCACAGGGTTTCCCAAGCTGTCACCTCCATGGGACCAGCTGGTGGATTTGAACCGCTGACCTTTTGGTGAGTCGCCAGGAGCTGGCTTAACCAGTGTGCCACTCAGGCTCCTTAGAGCATATGCTAGGCCTTTAATGAGCATTTACAGATTGAATTGTTGGATGAATGCCCGTCGAGCGTATATGAAGGTTAAGGGGATTTCTCAGAGGCATCTGAGTGTGGAGCAAAAACAACAGGGTCGGTTGTGAGGATGTCTGGCTGCTTTAAGACCCTGGACAGCAGTCTTGTAGGAGAGAGGAGGGTGAGGACAGCCTACAGGACAGACTTCCCCTCACCAGCCATACTCAGAGAGCAAGCCTAGCACTAGATGTTTCCTAACTAGATCCGTCATAAAAAACAAAACCCACTGTCATGTAGTCAAAATAGACAGGTAGCCACCCAACAGGACAGAGCAGAACTGCCCTTTCGGGTTTCCCATGCTGTGATCCTTCGTGGGAGCAGCTGTCCTCTTCTTTCTCCTGCAGAGAAGCTGGTAGGTTCGAACCGCTGACCCCCTGGTTGGTAGCTCAGTGGCTGGTCTACCAGGGCTCCTAGATTGGCCATACCCATCTTAAAATGTCACTGATTCAACCAACATAGGTGGGCGGCACACACACACTTGGCTGAGATGTCATATTGCAAGGCAGGAGGGGCTTTTCCAGCCCCAGCCTCTCAGCAGAAGCACGTGGGATGTGCAGGGGGGTCCATCTGATGTCTATAGACCCCCAAAATGCAAATGCCTCCGCAGCATGGTTCTCACCCTGGCCCCTTCCTTTTGGACCACAATTCTTGCCCAGTGGCACCTTTTATGCATCATGGAAAATCGTTCTGTTTAACCCGGCCTGGATCCCAGACTGGGAAAACTGGAATCGTTTGGCATTGACAGATACAACACGCAGAGAATTCAGACAGTTTGGGGGAGAAGCCGGCTTTCTGTCGACACAAAGGGGTTTAGTAACATGGAACTTTATGCTTTGAGACTTAGAAAGCTAACCCCATATTCTTCACAGCATCATTTACAGACAATAATTGTTCATAGGATCAAAAAGAGCCCTCCCCACCACCACTACCCCCTCCCTCCGCGCCCCTCCCCCCCCCCCGACTCAGAAGCCACGTTCCCGTCAGGGACACAGTTTGTACTTTAAGGCAGGCTATTACTGGGGGGTTTGATGTGCACTGCTTTGCTTCCTTGGTAAACTGCACTAATAATGATGATTTAGCTGAATAGCCTGCCCCCAGGCGAGAAGCACGGTCATATTAGGCAGTTAAAAAAAAATATTTCGAGCGCACTTACAGTTCTAGAAACGCGCACAGATAGCTCTAATTAGGCTGGGATTGCTTCTGTGAAGTGGAATGTGAGCGAGAATTCAATCTGTTAAGTGCTGGTGGTGCTGGGGGTGCTGGGGCTTGTGTTGAACTGCCTGGGACTCTGGGAATCAGTCCTCTGCTGGCCATCACCCAGGACTTTCATGAGTAGGAGCAAGAAAGCGTTCCAGGGCCAGTCACTTTTGTTATATAGAATGTCAACACTGCTTATGGAAACAGGCTTTGTCGGCACTTTCCCCATCCTGTAGCACAGTGCTGCTGCTGCTGCTGCTGCCTTAGCAGAGGGAAAGAGAGCCTCCATTTCCGGGAGCCTCCACCCCCTTGGGAGAGGCACAGGTTGTTCTAAATCCTGGGCTTTATCCCAGCTTGTCCTCTACTTCCCAGGCTCTCTCTGTGGCTGCAGAGCACTGGGCCCACTGGAAGACATCCCTAGTTTTTCTTGGCACTGATCGGATAGAAAATCCCATTCTCCTAGAAATTCACACACAAAATAATAATAATAATAATAATAATAATAATAATAATAATTCTCTCTTGATACAGGCATGTCTGATGGGGGAACAAGACCTCAGCCCGGGGAAGCGGCTTTCTCTGTGCAGGCTTGGCATTGAGCATAAAGGCCTTCAGGATTAGTCTCCCTGCCATCTCCCCAGGGGGGAGGCTAGGAGCTGCCTGGGGCTCTGATGACCACTCCAGGAATGGCTCTCCGAAACTGGGGCAAGCCCCACGAGGGATATCTGAACCCCAGAACACACTGGCGTCTCCCCCTTTCCTGATGGACCGAGCAAAGTTATGGCCCTGGTGAGAGGCCTTGGTCAGGGTCCTGTACAACGGAGAGGGCCACACCTTCCACGATGGACCATCTCCATGCCAGCCTGTTGATCAGGTTCTTTTGTTAGCACGGTCCAGAGTGCCAGGGCTTGTTCCTGGTGACTTCACCGGGAGTCAGAGCTGACGGTGTCCTCATCCGACCTTCTCAGAAGGGGGGAGAGCCCTGGTGCTCAGTGCCCTCACCAGCCACACCGCTTTGCAGGACCCAACTGCGCTACCACAAGAAGTTCGTTGGGGTGGGGGGTGGGGGGGGCGTGGCTCCCATTTCTACGACCCAGTGATTCTGTTCACCTGGAAGTAGTGTTTCAAAAGGCCTGGAGACCCCTTCTTGGAGGGAGGACAGTCAGAGTGCGCCTTCAAGGCAAGGATGGCGAGACTTCAGCTGACGTACGTCAGCCACGTTCTCAGAAGCGACCTGTCCCCAGAGCAGCATCCCACGCTCGAAGTGTGTCACGCTCGGTAGCGTAGAGGGGCAGTGAAGAAGAGGAAGGCCCTCACGGAGACGGACTCACACAGTGGCTGCAAGGATAGGCTCAGACATGACCGAAGTGGTGAGGCCGGCGCAGGACCGGGCCGTGTGTTGTTCTGTTGTACACAGGCTCACCGTGGGTCGGAACCAAGTCCACTGCACTTCACAGAGGCGGCGGTGGTGGCAGCAGCGACAATGAAAGCTGGCTCACTGCTGGCATGGAGAGTCGGGGTGGGGGTTTTGAGCAGGGGTGTGCAGGAAGC
This sequence comes from Nesogale talazaci, assembly GCA_004026705.1. Lineage (NCBI taxonomy): Eukaryota > Metazoa > Chordata > Mammalia > Afrosoricida > Tenrecidae > Nesogale > Nesogale talazaci. The sequence goes on from PVJH01010480.1 coordinate 54,104, forward strand.
CACGGGCAGACAAAGTCCAGCTGGCGTGGAGGGTCCTTTGAGAGGCTGTGAGTCCAGGTCTCTAGGGAATGGTGCACAGATAAGTTTAGCTGGTGTTGGAGGTTTGGGAAGAAGGCATCGCAAGAAGATTGAACTGGAATGTAGACAAAGGCCTTGGCCTTGGTTGCTGTGGAAGCTCTTGTAGGAGTTTGAGGAGAGAAGTGAGTGGTGACGTGGGAAAAGCGTTCCGTCCTGAAGGTGCGTCAGACTGCGTAGTGCAGAGTGGAAGCTGAGTCACAGCATTGGCAGAGGGTCAGGTACAGCATGGGCTTAGACGAGGGTGGGGAGAAGAGAAAACAGGAAGGAGGGCAGGCGAAGGTGAACGATGTGGCTGGTGGCCAAGGGGGGTGGGCTGGCGTAAGAGCCAAGGAGACTGTAGACCCCGGAGGCTGTCGGTTTACCCCACAGGCACGTCTCTTCTGGGCTGGCAGAGCCCCAATTTGGCCCAACCCTCACCCTGGTGGTGAATCAGGGTAAATCCCATCAGTCCGAGTCAGATGCAGTGGTTTCCTTCGGGGGAAGACGGGCAATGCCCATCAGTGTGCGCCTCAAAGGAGCTCTAAGGAAGAGGGCGTTCCCCATTCTGTTGGAAGTTGCTCTGCGTGTCCATCTCTGCTGGAGGACTGGCCGCCGTCCTGTGTCCATGAGGAAGGCTCACCTCTTCAGATGGCAAAGCAGAAGGCAGAGGGAAGGGGGACTGTAGTGCCCATGGCTGAGTGATAGATTTCATTAGCCATGGGGCTGCCCTGTGGAGGCCTGTCTTCCTTAGAAGAGAAAGAATCTTTACTGCTTCACTTGTATGGTCCAACCTTGCCCCGCATTCAACACCTGCTCTTGTGAATAAATAGTCGTGTCCGTTTGTCTGCTTGTTGTCCCGGGCTGCTTTTTGCACGACCGTGGCAGTGTTGAGTAGTCGTTCTGGAAGAGGCTGTAGGCCCACAGAGCCTTAAACGCATTCACATCTGCCAGCCGCTGGCTGAAGCCATTTTTGCGTGGAGCTTTCCATTTATTTGCAGCCGAAGCAGCACAGTCGCACAGAGATGTTGGTCTCACTGTGTCCACATACGTGGATGTGCGAGGCCGGGTTGTCTAGAGGACCAAATCCAGTGACACTCATCTATGTGTCAGAGTGAGCTGTATATCAAGCAGTAACTGTGTGTCCAGAAAATCTCCCAGCCCAGTGCAACTCAAGTCCCTAAGTCCGATACCAGTCCGTCAGTCGCTCTTCAGACCAACCACACGTGGCGAGGCAGAAGTCAGGGAGATCATCGACTGGTGGGTGCAACTCACGTGGATCCCACGGCAGGTGGCTCTGGCAGCAACTCAGGTGAAGGCAGAGAGCAAAGGAGATTCCTGGGACCCACCCTATGAGAAGAGTCACCATCAGGCTGTGACCCGAAGGACAGGCTAGACTCCACCTTGACACTTCTATAGATCTTCAAGTTGACATGAAACTCTCTAACTACCACAGTGGGGCTTGTCAGGGAGGCCTCCCGTGGAGTCAGGACTGGAGATGTGTATCTGGGACTCCCCTCTACCCCTCTGAGACTATCTAGGACAGAGTGTCCAAGAACAAGAAGTCTGAAATGCCAAGCGCAGAGCAGTTGCAATTTCAATGTGGCGGTGAAGGACCGAGGCCAGGAGCTTCCACAGAGGGGATGAATGATGCTTCTCTGTCGTCAACTATAAATCACAATTGGGACATTTATAAAAGACATGTTTTTATGTGCATAGCTTCTCTACTTCCTCTCCAACCCCCAGGTCCTGGGGCAGGGTGCAGAGACTTACATCCTACATAAGACCCTCAGCCTATGACTGTGTGACTTATGGTCCCATGCTGTTCTGATCTTTTTTTTTCAATCATTTTATTGGGGGCTTATCCAACTCTTATCATGCTCAATACATATATCAATTGTATGCAGTCCACATTTGTCGTCATCAGAGTATGGAGGGAGGCAAAATATGGGAAGCTGATATCGGGGGCCTAAATGGAAGGAAGATGTTTCGAGAATGATGATGTTCTGGTCTTTTTTATCTTATACACACACACCACCCCTTACAATTGGTCACTCGCATCATTGGCCTCAACAAGGTCCCAAGGCTTTGCTGGGACTGTGGGGGAGCTGGGATAAAGATAACTGGTGGGTGGAGTTGATGGCAGGGCTGGAGGAGCAAAGAAGGCAAACCCATAGGCCTTTGCAAGAAGCAGAGGGTTGAGATCTGAGCCAAGGTGTTGAGTTGACTTCAGAACACTGGTGAATGTGGGAGATGAGCTGTCAGAGGAAGACGGTACCCACCAATGATGATATATTTGATCATTTCAGGGGGTGAAACCTGCTGGGTCTCACAGGAGAATTCAGAGAAGTCTGCATGAAACAGTTTAAAAAAGAAGAAAATAAAAGGTGTCCCAGGAGAGTTAGGGGTGGGGACTTTGAACAGGAAGGCTGCTGGGGAGTTTGACTCTGAGGAAATGGGAAGGGGGGTGGTGAGGTTCAAGTTCAACTTCCCATGACCCATTGGTGCACAGTGGGGCATGGAAGATGCCTTGTCCTGTTGGAAAGTGAAGTTCTGACACCCCCCACGAGGGCTTAATAAAAACAAGACAAAACAAAAAATTGAACTGAGTGTCTTCAAGCTGGTGCCTGCTCATAACCACTCCGATTTTGTGCAGGATTTCTGGTGTTGTATGACTTTATGGGAGCAGAGTGGCTCATCTCTTTCCCTCTGAGTAGCTGGTGGGTTCCAACTGCCAACCTTGCAATTAGCCTCCCACTTCCTAGCCCCCACCCCCACCGGCCACCACCAGGACTCCTCTGTTTTTAGGAGCTGTTTTAGGAATGGATTTTCAGACTCTCCGTCCAGAACTTCTTGAGAAGAGACTAAACAAAACAACCAAAAAAAACCCCTCACTACTGTTGAGTCCATTCCAACTCACAGGGGCCCTATTAGATCAAACAGAATGGCCTCTGTGGATGTCTGAGATGGTGCTAACTCTGATGGGGCCAGAGAGCCTCATCATTCTTCCTCTGAGTGGCAGGTTGTTTTTGAACAGTTGACCTTGTGGGCAGCAGCCTAACGCATTATCAACTATACCACCAGGGCATCTGGGAGTGGGGACTAGGACTGGCTTTGCTCTGCTGGCCTCTAGCACCGTTCTGAAGGGGCAGGCAGAGACGTTCCATGGCGTCTGCGCGCCATCTCCCAGCACACCTGGCCTCTCAGATGCCTCCGTCAGGTGAGTCTGGCTTCGTGCAGAAGACACTCCCTCCGGAGTGAAGCCCTGCAGACCAGCCTCGCCCCACTCGGGTGATGAACCTAATGTGCGCAGGTGCCCAGATTGCTTTTTTATTTCCTTGTCATCTCTTTTCGTGGTCAGCGTTTCGTGGTCAACCCACATTAACATGGGTTAATATGTGGCAGCGCTTTTCCCAGGCAGAGCCCTTCTTGCTGCCATGATGGCTCTAGGAAATGAGGGTAACCCACTCCATTAAGGTTTGATGGGAGAATGACCACCTGAGAGCCCAGTGGTACTAAGTCGGGGCTTATAGGTGCCGAGCGTGAAATGGTAAGGCTGGGAAAAGAGCTCTGTGGTGGTTACGGGGTTTGTGCTTGGTCCCAGGTGTAGAGCCTGGGGTTAGCTTTCCCGCTAAGGTCCAGCTGATGATGATTTTTATGGGGGAAGGATATTGTTGTTAAGTGCTATCAAGTAGATTCTGGCTCTCGGGGACTCCAGGGGACAGACTAGACCTTCACAGGGCTTCTCCTAGACTGTCACTTTCCTAGGAGACTTCGCCAGGACTTTCTCCAGTGGTCCTGGTTGTATCGACTGAGAGATAATACAGGCAGACGTGAGGCAAGTCCACCTTAGTCAGAGGACGCACTGTCCTGCACCTCTGATGCCAGGGTTTGTATGTCATAGGGGTGCTGAGAGGCTGCATCTGGTGGTTATCTGGACCCCGAGATATTTCTCTAAAAGGAAATCTTCATTCTCTACAGCTTTGGGAGTTGTGGATGTTAAGGATAGATCTGTGTTTGCGGCTGGCATCTCTCAGGTCTGGGCAGTAGGAGGCTGCCTTCCTCAGCATCCTTCAGGCCACGGTGAGTGTAGCCCAGACCCCTGGGTTTGGGTGGTTTGGAATAGAGGCTTTCTCTCTTTTCTCTGCCCAACATACTAGGCAATTTCTCAGCTTCGCTGGGGGGAGAAGAACTGCCCCCAACGAGGTTTCTAGGTTGTCATCCTTCTGGAGGAGATCAGAGATCGCTAGCACTTTACCCAGTGGAACTGCAAGGTGGGGTCAAAGGAATTGACCATCTTTCTTAACGTTTTGGCTTCTACTCTTAGTACCTGTGGTTAAGGGGAAGGAGCCTGGGTAGCCCAGTGGGTTACATGTTGGGCTGCTCCCTGCAAGGTCAGCCGTTCAAAACCACTCCTCAGAGAGAGAGAGAAGGCTTTCTACTCTGTCAGAAGGAAAAGGTCAACAAGAGCACCAGTTCATCCCCTCCAGCACCTCCTTTTGCTCTCAGGGTTCCTGTTCAGGCTCTGGGTGAGAGCTTGAAGGGAGAAAAAAACCTTGTCTTTCTCTGGGACATGCTCCTTGAGCCCTGGGTGTCAGGAGCAGCTCGGAACACAAGGGTCTGATGATGCTGCAGTGTAACTGTCCTCTCCCAGCAGAGCAGAGCAGACCCGGATGTGTCAGAGCAAGGCTGTGCTCCCTCTAGCTGATTTCTCAGAAGGAGTTCACCAAGCCTTTCTCCTGAGGCACCTCAGGATAGACTCGAACCTCCAACCTTGAGGTTAGCCGTGGGTCCCACCCACAACTCCTCCAGCAGACTCCCCAGTGTCAAGCTGAGAGACCCCTATTGCTCCTCAGATCCCCGTGTGTGGCCCCCACCAGGTTAGGAGCTGCTCTGGGACTCGTGGGCGATGAACATCCTACCTGAGGAGGCGGGGGGCCTAGGTCTCGGGCAGAGGGGATTTGTAGTTCGCAGGTAGAGTCAGCCCTGTAGTGCCCGTATCCCTAGAGAGGGTTTCCAGTTTGAACCAAATCCAGGTGTGCATACAGGAGAGACCTGCAGGAGCAAGGTTAACTTCTAAGGTACGCTTCTCGAGGTTGACCCAAAGGTGCAAGGTGCCATTCTACTAGGAGGTGCCGTGGAGGAAATGTCAGGGAATCGGCTGGACAGGGTCCTCATCTTAACCACCACTGTGCTCTTCCCATGGATGGACAGTGAGGGGGCATGAACTTCCGGGGATCCATGGGCCACAGGAAGAGACCACAGCTTGGGCTTAGAGCGGAAGAGGTATCACAGGAGGAGAGGCTGTATGCAGCCCGTAGATTGCACCAGCTCCTTGCAGTAGTAATCTTTGCCCAGAGAAAAGTCTACTTGGGGACAGGCAAGGAAGTCGGAGGACCCCAAGGAAGTGCTAACTTCCCTTCACGGGGCAATGCTTCTTTGTGGAAACAGGACTCGGACTCGGGTTTCTAAGAAAATCGCCCCCAGCTCCTCATTGCTTGCCCTGGAAAATTCGTTCCCGGGTGCGCACCTCAGCGACCAGCTCTTAGAATCTTTGGTTTCTTCTCATCATTAATTTACCGTCTTTCTGTCGGGAGGAAAAAGAAGAGTGGACTCGAAGCCGCCGCTGCCCCTTGCTCGGCGAGGCCTGTGCTTCTCCCCCTTCCAGCATGGAGTTCCTTCCACTCTTTATGAGCCCCAGCACCTGTCTTTCCGGAAAGCAGGTGAGGAAGACAGTGCTCAGCTGCCACCCTGAGAAGTCAGTGGTTTGAACCCACCGGCCGCTCCTAGGGAGAAAGCGATGGCCGTCGTTAGGCTCCCCTGAAGATTCCCTTGAGCCTTAGAGACCCCACGGGACAGGGTTCTGTCCTGCAGGATTGTGAAGAGCCTGGGCTCACCAGGAAGCACTGGGTTGGGTCTGGTGCTGGCTGTGCTGTTGATGTCAATGCAGAAGGGCGTTTACTCTCAAAATCCACGCCCACTGCCATGGAGTTGATTCTGACATCTAGGGATCCCTTAGAACCAAGCAGAATTGCCTGGTGGGTTTCTGAGACTGTACCCCCCTCGCCCCCACAGGTGGAGAGAGCCTCGTCCTTCTCCCAAAAGACCTTCCGTAACAGCAGAATCACCCTGGAGGCCACTTTCCGAGGCTGTTGTTATCTTGGAAGCTGACTGCCTTGTCCCGCCTCTGTGGGGTGACTGGTGGTTTTGAACTGCCACCCTTTCCCATAGCAACCCAGAACTTACCCACTGTGACACCCAGGCAGTAGGGCCACTTAAGAGCCAGGGGAAACAAGCTCCTTGTAGTCGTGCTGGGCAGTAGTGGTGGTAATGAATCTGTTTAGACGCTTCCCTCCCTTTCCTTTGAAAACGCAGATCTTTTTATACACTCCTTGATGGAGCAGACAGGGTTCTTCAGAGAAGGCGCCTACGTGTTTCCCTTTGCCCACAGGGGAGCGATTTGGATTTCTTTGCTTCCCGTGCTCCCCGAGCCAAGCTGGTCCTAAGAGAAATTGGTGGCGTGGAAAATACCCAGCCCACGTTTCGTCTCCGAGAAAGTTTTGTTCTGAAGAGCTGAGACCCCACGCCTCCACGCCACCAGCCTCCGACGTTTTCAGTCACGAACAAAACAAACAAAAGCTCATTGCCATCTAGTCAATAACATCTCATAGTGACCCCCTGCCCCTGTGGGTTTCCGTGACCACAGCTCTGTATGGGGACAGAAAGCCTCATTTGTGTCCCGGGGAATGGCAGGCAGCTCTGAACTGCTAACCTCCTGGTTAGCAACCCAACGGGTTACCCACTCTGCCACTGGCCTCGCCTGCCCTTACATGGTCCCGGAGTCCCTGCGGGGTACAAGTGTGCTTGGCAAGTAACTGGATGGCTGCAGGGTTGAGTGCACGCAGAGGTACTGTGGGAAAAAGGCCTGGTGATCGCCTTTCTGAGAAGCCAGAGACTGAGCACCGTTCTACCCCAATACCCATTGAGTCTCTTGGAGTCAACTTGGCAGACGGCTACTTTTACACTTCTCTTGCTTCTTAAACCGAGAGCTCGGGACTGCATCAGTGGTTCCCGGGATGCTCTTGGCCCCTAGAGAGGTGTTCGCCCCTTGACCTGAGGAGTTGGTTCTGAGCAGTTCAGCCTTTCTAGACCTGGTGTCCCCCGCCTCCGCCGCCCCTCTTTGTCACGTCTCTGCCTCCCGTCCTTTGCAACATTTAACTTCCACAGCCTGGAAAGCCGACAATTAGGTGTGTGGGAATGACCTGTGCACAGGTCACAATGGTTTCCCCACGTCCTAACCCTCCGCCCGTTTGTGTAGCTGCTCAGCATCCTGGAGCGGCGGCCCAGTCCCTTCTTGGGTTCCCTCTTCCCGGTTCTCACAGCCCCACGCGTCTGCCTTGGAAACCACAAGGTGATCGAGTGAGTGGCCGGGTGAGTGAGTGACTTGCGCTGAGCCACCCCGGGAGCAGATCCTGTGCAGGCTGTTGACGTCTGAAAACAGGCAGGCTTTCGGCGGTGGGTGTGGGCTGACGTTGGCTGTGCAGACGTGGCCGATTGGCCGGTTAAGAGAGTGGAGCCGTCCATGCCGAAGCACGTGTACAGGCGCTAAGCTGGCACGGATCACTTAAGCTGGTGGGTTCTTGTTGCCATGACGACAGACCAGTCTTTTTTGCTCTTTTTTTCTTTCCCCCAGCAGCCCCCATGCTCCCCTGCGTGGTGCCGTCTTAGAGAAAGCTGCGGGAAAGACCCCCCACCGCCCCCCCCCACCCCACTCCCGGGAATCGGCTTCCCTGCAGGTCTTCTCTCCCCTTGAAGACGGGGTTTCGGTTGCAGGGTTGGGGGTCTGTCTGCCATGCACATTAACTGCTGGTGACAGTGGAGGCTTGGCCGAGGCTTGCTCGCTGACTCCTGTCGTGGGTCAGAATCAGAACCTGGTCCTTGTATGGCAGAGACTTTTTGAAGGAGTCTTTTTATAGCAGCAGTTCTCAGCCTTCCTCATGCCGTGACCCTTTTAATACAGATCTTCATGTAGTGGTGACCCCACCCCCCAACCATACAATCATTTTCGTTAATACTTCATCACTGTCATTTTGCTACTGTGATGAATCCTGTGAAAGCGTTGTGTGACCTCCAAAGGGGTCGAGACCCACAGGTTGAGACCCGCTGCTGTAGGGCATTGCAGGTAGCAGGGGCGTGGCCGAGGCCCGGTGATTGATTGGATAAAATGAATCTGCCTGTGTTGTGTGGTTGCGGTCCGATTCTGCTGCTTTCTGAGAGCACAGAGCCCCTAACCCCCACCTGTCCAGGGCCTGCAGATGGCCTCCATCAATGAGGGCAGGGGGCAGTGCGACAGACCAGGCAGGTTCTCAGATGTGAGATAAGGCGCTGATGTGCCCTGTTAGAGGCAGCCCCCAAAACAGGGAAACTGGGGGCCAGATTAAAGGATTTCTCCTGCCCGGTCCCTGGGTAGCACCAATGGTTTTCCCTGAACCACTGACTTGAAGGTTGAATCCACCGCAAGACTTGGTGATCGGCTTCCATAAAGACCCCAGTCAAACACATCTTAGGGCACAGCCCAGTTCGGTTCTTCAGTTCGCGGGGGCTGCCGTGAGCCCCATTCATCGACGGGAGGGCAAGGGCCTTGTTTTGATTTCGTATTCGGGTCTATCGCGACGGCCCTACTGCTGTTGCTGGCCTGTTTGTTTTTCTGTCTTTTAAGCAGAGAACCCTAGAGATGAAATATCGCAGCAGCAGGAGGTTGTGTGTAAGCCAGTGGGCCCTGGTGGCATCGTGGTTCCATGTGGGCTCAGCAACTCAGAACCTTCGACTGCTCCGCGGGAGAGAGCTGAGGCTTTTGACCCCCCAACAAGAGTTCCAGTCTCAGAAATCCCTTGGTGACCCTCTACCCTGCTCTGGGGGGTTGCTCTGCGTCAGAAGGGACTTGAGGTGCCCCTGAGAAGACTCCAGAGCTGTCCCCAGCCCTTTCCAGATTCCTGGAGGCGTGCCGAAAAGAGATGACTTCACACCAGTCTGCCACGCCTGGTCCAGAGCAGTCTTTCTCTGCTGAGTTACTGCGCTGCTTCTCCAGGAGACCTCACCCCTAGCAGCCAGGCCTACAGGTAGTCAGGGCTCCAGCTCGGCCCCATACATAGCTCCTGCTTCTAGCCAGGCCCAGGCTGCCACGTCAGCTCCATGAAGGGTTGGGACCAGCCCCCTATCCTACATCTGCACCACTCTTTAATATGGCTTCTCACATGCGGTCTGTACGACCTTGTTAAGTCCTCGTGCCAGGGTGTGCTGAGAGAAACCAAGCGAAAGGAAATCAATGGTTTTAAATGACAGTTTGCTCGCGGTAGAAAGCACATGGATCTGATCTTCTGGGTCCTGGCCATGGCAAACAGGGGTGTGCGGAAGCAGGCAGGCTTATGACCAGGCCAGCTGCCGCTGCTGGGGAACTTGACCAAAGCTTTCTGTTTCTGTAGCTGCTGCTGGTCTTTTGATGTCTTCCCTGCTTCTCTGCACCCCTCCCCCAACCCCACCTAGGATTGGGTGATCAGGAAGCTGCTATTTTGCATATCAGGAGCAAGCCCCACCCCACCCCCACCCCAGCAGGTGTGGTAAGCACAGACTCCAACGTTGAAGTCAGGTTGCTCATGCTCAGACTTCAGCGGTGATGCTTGCTTGCTGTGTGACCCTAGAGAGGTGGCTGAACCTCTCTGAGCTTCTGTCCTAGGATAGCTTCCTATGTCATCGGTATGGTCTCTCAGTTGTAGTGACAGTCCTCACCTTGTGGGGTCGCTGGGGGATTTGGGACAATCACCACAGCAAGAGCATCAAGAATCTTGGTACACAGTTCCATTGCCACTGAGCGGATGGACACGCAGGGACCCTGCAGGACAGTCAAGCTGCCCCGCAGGGTTCCCAAGGTTGTCGTCTTCGTGGAGGCCAAAACAGTGGGCATCTTTCATTCTCTCCCAAGAGTGGCTGTTGGGCTCGAGCCATCGACCTTTCAATATTCAGCGATAGGGTGAAAAAGGAAAGGAAAGGTCTGATAAGGGGGAGGGCAGGAAGGGAGACCCTGATGCTGCTGAGGACTGAATGCCAGGCCCAGAAGGGGGGAGTTGCTTCTGCTCAACTCACAGCCAGGGACTCAGGGGCCCTTTGTAGAGGACGGACGCCACCTTTGGGTTTCAGAGGTTGCAAATCTCAACAGGAACAGATAGCCTCGTCTTTCTCCTGAGCAGCGGCTGGTGGCTTGGAACTCATGACCCAGGACACCACTAGGGCTCCTTATGAAGGACTTAGCCGTGAAGATAATCAGCTCTCTTCAGAAGGGAGAGGCAGATAGACCCCTGATGAACCCCAGGTTCAGATGACTTGGACACAAGCCCCCTTCTCTGCTAGCTGTGGGCGATGCAGTCCTGAGCAAATGGGCCTCACCTGGAGATCATCATGGTCCCTGTCTGATTGGGGGAAGAAGGGGTGTCATGAAATACTTAGCAGAGTGCCTGGCGGAAAGTCAGAGTCCAGCTAGTGCCAGATCACAGGGAGACTCAGGCGTGTCACTGTGGGACTAGGTACGGCGGGTGCGGGGGTGGGGGGTGGGGACGGGAAGTCTAGGAGGGGGATGACGGAATCCTGTGAATGGAGTGAGCTGTGGAGGAGCACTGTGCACACTGAGGACTGGGCTGGGGGACTGTGGGAGAACAAGGACTCCGAGGGAGATACAGGCAGCGAAGAACTGGAGGCTTAGGAGGCCAGGCAACGGGATGTGTTGTCATGGAAACCAAGAAAGGAGAGGTTTCTTCCTCCCACCCCCCTTTGAGACAGCGTGGTCCTAGTTAGACGCAACCGAGAGTTGAGTTTAGAGGAGCTGATGCCAAGGGCCGAGCACAAAGGAAGAGTTTGGGGGAAGTTGATGGCCACCGAGGTACACGTGTGCTTCATACAGTTGAAGATGGATTGTTGTAAGAGCCCCCCGACCCCCCGTAGAAGGATTGATACACTTGTTTTCAGAACTTACAGATGTACAAAAGCAAAGCCAAGCGAGAGACAAGTGTAAAATAAAGGAGGGAAAACTGCCACTAATTACTCCACCCTCCCCCCAGTTGTGGGCAAGTTGACCTGGTGAGTGCTGACCGCACGCGGGCGTCGCCCCCCTCTGTGCGCTGGTGCTTTGTCCAGGGCTGGTTCTCCCGACTAAACCACCAGGCCTTTCTTCAGAGGTCTGTCTGCGTAGACTTGAACTGCCAGCCTCTTGGCCAATAGCCGAACACATTCATGGTTTGTGCTGCTCCAGGGATCGATCACCCTAAGAACGCTCGAGCAGTTCGGCCGTGGGATGCTTTAGAAGCTGGATTTCAAAGGATGGGGGAGCATGATGGGAGATGAGCTGAGAGGACAAAGATGGGGGTACCTGGAGGGGACAGGGGGAAGTGGGTGCCCCCCCATGGGAATAAAGCACCTTTAGGGGCACAGGAAACAATCACTGTAGAAGGTGAGAGGTTAGAAGCACACATGCTGAAAAGCAGCAGTGTGGAGCCAGGTGGAGAGGGACTCCGATGACCCCAGGGGAGGGGGTCCTAAGGGAGGAGCGGGGGTCGGGGCGGGGGAGGGCACAGACCCGCCAACAGGCTGTCCATGGGGAGAAAACACCCAGAAGCACCTGTGAGTGTTGATGTTTCTCAAACCCACAGCCACTGAGGCCGGTTCAACTCACAGCGACCCTAGGTGGGGTCTCTGAGGCTGTGCATCCACACGGGAACGGCCCAGCCGCCTCCCCTTTGTCCGAGGAGCAGCCAGTGCTCTGGATCCCAGTGCCTAGTGCACGTGTGACCAGGACTCCTTCCTGGAGCCGTCCAACCTCTGTTACCGTTCCTTACGTGCAGAGGCCTACGTCTCTCCTTCATGGTGCTTCCAAGCAGTGGCAATGCATCACTGAGGAACTTTGAAAACCTGTCATTGAAACCACCGGTTTCCAACTTCATTTGGCCGACTGCCCCCTTTTCAGAGAGAGGGCCGAGAAATTGCTTGGCGTTCCCCCTGGGAAAGAAAAGCTTGTCCTGGAGCCCCTCATCCAGGGTAAAGTGTAGGTATCTGCTTCGGCAGCCCCCCTGGATGACTCTAGCATGCCCCGAAATGGGAATGAGGGCGATATCACCACTTTGGAAAACCCTGGCTTAAAGGGAGGAGCCTTGGTGTCCGTGCTCAGTGGCCAGCTACATACTTCAAGGTTGATGGTTCCAGCCCCTCTCCTGCTCCAGGGGAGAAAGAGGAGGCTGTCTACTTTTGTAAAGACCCCTATGGGGTGGCAGGAGTCAGAATGGACTCGGTGACACTGGACCGAAGAGGACATTTCTCCCAGGAAACCGAGTGTGGAAATAATGTCAGCAGGGTTTGCTTCTTGCCCGGGACATCTGTGGGCGTGAGCAGAGGGGCCCACACCTGCGTGGGGGAGCAGAAAGTAAGAAGGGGAACTGCCCTGGGAAACTTGGTCCAAGCTGTGTCCCAATCACGAGGTGGGCAGGCTTGTTTCGAAAACAGGAAATGGCACCCCGTGGCTTTCCAAGCCCACCGCGGTGCATCTCAGCCCCCCTCCCTCTCCGTTCCTCTGGCGTTTTCTGAACATCTTCATCTTCTGGTTCTCTCTAAGAACAGACTCGCGTCTATAAATAAATATCTCTTTAGCAGGTTCTTTTCATGTTTGGACACTGGGAATAAATAAATCAAGTGATTTTACAGCCCTCGGCCGGCCTCCGAGATGAGGTGCTTAGTCAGAGAATTCGGGCTGTTGCAGGTGTAGGGCCGTGGGGGTGGAAAGCAGAGTCTTCCCAAGTCTCTCGGGGCCCCAGGGAACTGGGTTCCAGAAGTGGCAGAGCTGGGAGTGGTCCTGGAAGATCGTCAGATGCCAGGATCCTGGTCTTGCTAGTCAGTGGGAGTCCTGAGATAGGCCGTGTTTAAAATGAGGCTTCTCCAGCCGCACGGCTGCTCTGTAGGAACAGGCCGCATTGAAGGGCTGGCTCCTGTCGCTGGCAGCTCCAGAATCCCCATCATTCACTGTTTGGCTGCCCTGCGTCCAGTTCTGTTCGGGAGAAACAGACCCCAGGGTGAAGCCCCAGTTTGCTGACACCAGGTCTGGCTCTTCTCAGGCCATAAAGAGGGGTGTCCCTGGGTGGTGCCAATTGCTCACAGGCTCGGCTGCTAACCGACAGGTTGGGAACATGGTGCCCAGGCAGCGGTACCTTGGAAGAAAGGCCTGGTGATCCACTTCTGAAAAACAAATCCAGCCACTGAAAACACTGTGGGGCACCGTTCTACCCACCACGATTTGGGGTTCTCCCCGTTGGAGGAGGCTCTTGTTTCCCTTTTTAAGGAGAGAGAGGGAGTCCATGATCTAAAGGACTTCATGGACAAGTCCATCTCTGCCATCTGGGAGAAGTCATTCTTCTGGGGCCAGGTACTTCTTGAAACCCACCTAAACACAGAAGCAGAAGGTCAAGGGGGAAGGAGCCTAGGTCATCAAGCATCCCTCTCGGCAGCTGCAAGCATCATTGTACTTCTCGGCAGCAGCCAGCAGCATGTGCTGGGGGCCCTGGTGTCCTCTGTACCTCGCAGGTTGCCTTTCACCTCCTGACACCCCCAGAAACCACAGCACACCATTGTCATTGTCATCGCCACATGTTGTCGGCAAGGGGGTATTCTGTTCTCTGCATACCCCTCGCTCTGCTCTGCCCAAACACAGCCACCTTCTGGAAGGTTGGCAGCCCAGTTCAGTGGCCACATAGTTCTGTCGGGGACCCTCCCTGGCCCTTGTATGTGGGTGCTCAGCGGACTGGGGTCCTTCCCGTTTGAGGTTTCTGGAAAGCTATGGAAGAAAGCACAGCACTGGAGTCTCCGCAGCTCAGCTTCTTTTTTCACACGCATCCTTAATATCAGACTCTCTCTCTCTCTCTCTCTCTCTCTCTCTCTCTCTCTCTCTCTCTCTCTCTCTCTCGTTCCTCTTGGCCAGAAGCACCATTTGTCATCACTCTGACAAGAAAACCCGCTGGGCGTTTGACCTTAAGGACCTGATTAGCATAGGCAGGAGAAAAAGAGAACCAGGTTGCCATGTTCTAAAAGTAAAATAAGGCTTTGTTTTTTGTCATCCCGCCTACAGGCTGTGGAAATCCCATAATTAGCGCTACAGCAGGCACCCTTCTGATGGGTTCCCTACACCCCTCCCAGAGAGAACCTGGGTGCGGTGCACTTGTTCCAAATCACAGTCTTACCCCCACCCCCCACCCCCTCACCGAGATGTATTAAGAAGACGCCTTACTCTAAGCTTTAATTTTTTTCCCTCCCATGGAAGCACCAGCGACGTTGAGTTCTGAAATGCCTGCGAGAAATCACTGACTTCTTAGTAACGTGGCTATGTGATCGAGTGCTGGGCTGGCACAATTGACGAGGGGAAAGGCAAATATATCCCAACACACAGGTCAGTGTAGAATGGCCCTGGCAGGGGGATGGGGGGATGGGTAGGGAGTCTCTGAAGTCGTCGATCTTTCGGGTGGCAGGCAGCCTCATCTTTTGCCTGTGGAACAGCTGCTGGATACGAACCTGTGACCTTGCAGTCAGCAGTCCGACGTTTAACCCACGGGGCCACAGGGTTCCTTGGCTGTGTGACACCACCCTTCTCATCAAAAACGAATTGTTTTAGGTGTCTTCGTTCTTCCATTTCCTAAAATGATCCAGATTTCTGATTCAAATGAATGCCACTCCCTCCCCGCCTTTGCACCGGGTAAAGCAGACAGACCTTGGAGCGGCTGGTGCGTTCGAATCACCGATCATTAGGTTAGCAGCCCCACCCCACCATGCTTCACCTGCGGCACCACCAAGGCTCCTCACGGCCATAGGAAGTGGTGATGGACTTGTGTCCGGTTTTGTCAACTCGGTTCCTTTGAATCTGACTCTTCAGAGAGATGTTGGGTAACTGACCACACCCCCATTTTGTTGCGTCCCGGAAGACTTTGTGTCGAAGACAGGTGGAGAGGGGACCTTGAGCCACCAGGATCTAGATTCTAACACACATTCAACACATAACCCAGGTACTTGAAAGCACAGAGCACTTGAAGTGGGGCCCCGGGGGCTTGTACCCCAGTCTGGATGGGGCCTCCGTGGCTGTGTGGTAAGACACCCGCCCTCCATGCAGGTTCACTTCCCACCAGGGGGCCTCTTGCATAGCTACCCCTGGAGGTGAGCTCCATGCTGCGGTGATGGAGACCAAGAAAGAAAAGCAAGAAAGGCCTGCAGGTTTACTTCTGAAGACCCCCGAGGCCCCCTTGTCTGCTCCCCGCTGGTCACGGGGATGGTGTGGACCAGGCAGCATTCGCCTCTCCTGTGCCTGGGGCACCTTGGGACTGCAGAGGGGTGGTGAAGGCAGCCTCCTCTGGTGCTGGTGCCATGCAGAGGGTGGGCGGCCATGGGAAGATGATGCTGACACTGCCTCCCTGAAGACCCCAGATAGGGTCCCCTGAAGTTCCCTGATTTAGCTGACTCCTCTTTCCATGATGCGAAGGAAAACATTGTTCCCTGAGAGGGGAATCTACTTCCCCTTTCTGTTCAAAGTCTGTCTCAGGATCTAAAAATGAACCGACACCCCATCTGTCTGCTGTTGTATTTGAAGACCCTTTAAAAGTGTTTCTTACAAAAATACAGCTCTCTGTGACTCTTATCATCCAGAGCGGTGCACCCCTCTGTCCAAGTGGGTTTTCTGAACGACTTTTCGCATCTCTGTCTGAAGAGGGAGTCAACAGTCCCTCTGAAAAGACCTTCCAACGAAGGTCAAGTGATACCTCCCAGGTCATTTTCCATCCTGTAGCCAGTTTCCAAGTTTTATTAGTTCTCACTTGGTGAGTTTGATTCCAGAAAAAAATAGAGGTTGCTTAATTCACACTGGACTTCTTTTTCATCTGTTCTGAATTCTTCTGAGAACCGAGGCATGTGCATAATTGTACCAGAGTAGGTGCTAACACACGAGTCCCTCCCAGTGGCTTAGTGGGTTAGGTGCTGGTCTTCTAGCCACAAGGTCAGGGGTTCAAACCCACCAGCTGCTCATCGGGAAAAAGATGAACTTTCCTGCTTCTGTCAAGGTTTACAGCCTGGGAAACCCAGAGGGGGCAGTTTTGCTCTGCCCTGCAGGGACGCCGGGAGATGGGGTGGACTCCAGGGCAGGAGATTGAGTGAGTGACATGCGAGGCGCTTCTGGGTGATATTTCCTTCGGACAAAACCACACTGGGGTGTGGGAGTCCTGAGATATTACACACAACACCCCACACGGCCCTTTCAACTCAGGAACCTTTGGGGCATAACAGAGGAGGTCCATGGGTGGATAGAAATGTCACAAAGGACAAGACCCAGATTCTAACCAGCTGGGTTATCTGTGCCTTTGAGCTTGCTTTGTCCGGGAATACGTTCTGTGTGATATTATTCCGAGGCCAGAGGCTAGTGGGCTTTCTCTTTGCCCTTAGATCCCAATGCTTAGCCTGTATAAATATTAGTCAGATATTTATGTTTTTGCTTTTTCTTATACATCACCCTTCTTCCTGCAATGCTTCTCTTCTATCTCTTTTGGGATATCTGTTCTAGGGCTGGGTGGGCCTAAGAGCTCCTGACTGCTTTCACCGCTTGGGAAACATAAACTCTCTCACTGCCATCGCGGCGAGTCTGACTCCTGGTGACCCTAACGGATAGGCTAAAACCACCCCTTTGGGTATCTGAGATTTTCCACCTTTACGGAAGTACAAGCCTCATCTTTCTCCCATGGGGGGACTGGTGGATTCGAACTGCCGGCTGTGTGGTTAACAGCTCAGAATTTGGCCCCCTAGACTCCTAGAGCTCCTTTGGGAAACCTGGAGTTTGACAGTATTTGGAGTTATTCTTGCTAGAGACCCGCACACAACTCACACGTTTTTCCACACTTGAATGCTACCGTCTCAGGATGCTTGTTGAACCTCCTTTGATCCTGGACTCCTCATGGGTTATCGATGGCCACGATGGAGTTGGCCCCAGTTCCCGGCAACCTCAGGTCTGGTGGAAAGAAATGCCGCTTCGTGTTGGGTCATGCCTCCGATGGGTTGTGGATGGGGCTTGTGGGATGCCTGTTTTCATCAGCTGACCTCTGGAAGTCCATCCGTCAGCCTTTCTTCCTGGTCTGTCTTACATTGGACGCTCTGCAGAAACCGCCGAGGCATCCTTACCTTAGGCCTCCATGGACAGATGGGGGCGGCTGCACACGAGATGCCCTGGCGAGGAATCCAGCCTGCATCTCTGTGAGAGTTAGGGTTTGGGTGCCAACATGGCCCCTGTAAGAAGATATGGGTGGGGTTTAGCTTGTCAATCAGGTCACAGTTTGATGACTTCCTCCCAGATAAATGTCTCTCTGGAGCCCACATCCCCACGCCCCTTACCTTCACCTTTCTGCTGGCACTCTGGGACCTGCAAGAACCCTGCGATACTTCCACCACCATTGGATCTGCACTCTGGACCCACCGGCCTGCATCCTCCATCATTGCATGTGGATGTGTGAGTCTGAAGAGGGACTTATGGACTGGTATCAGACTTAGGGACTTGATCTGGACTGGGCTGGGTTGTTTGATATATAATAACTTCTTGATATATGCTCATATATATATACACACATATTATATGTGTATTATATATACATATACACATATGTGTGTATGTATACACATGTACTGCATAATGTCACTGTCACTGGAATTTTTTTTTAAGTCAGTCCAGCCTAACACTTGACAAAATTCCTGCCACTGAACCCGCACCATTGGTCCTGGTTGATAAGTACTGTCAAGCTGACTAGCTCATGGTAATCCTATAGGACAGAGGAGAACTGCCCCCACAGCATGGTCTTTAGGATAAAATCTTTATCACCAGGTCTCGTTTTTCCTGCAGAGCAGGTTTGAAGCTCTGACCTTGCAGCTAGAAGATAGGTGCTTTAGCCATGTGCCGCCAGGCTTCTTCCACGAGGACCCGTGTGGTGGGTGAAGGTTTGGGATCCAGCTTTTCCCGACTCCTGAGGTTTGATGCCAAGCTGCCTCTTGCGCCTTGTATCTGGGCTGATCTATTAAGCTTTATAGCCATGAATCGTTCATCCTTTTACAAGCCACATTCTGACGTGACATAGGAATGAGCAGTCACTCAGGGGGTGGGCATGGCGGAGGGGAGGGCCGTGGCAAGGATGTTGGCATTTCTAACTCCTAGAAAGAAACCTCGCCTTGGAAGCAGAGGCTGAAGAATAAAGTTAGGCTTCTTAGATGCCACTGTGTGGCATTAAGCAGAAGGCTTGTTTGCACTGGCTGGAGAACGGTCCCATGAGAGCTGGTGAATGAACCGACTTGACTCAAGGAATAACTCACTAGACGGGTTTGATGCCTGTCTTTGGCAAGTGAGGAATGGCGGATGTTGACAGGTTGGCACATGTGAAGCTGGGTCAAAGGTCGGTACAGCCTGGTGGCATAGAGGGCATGTGTTGGAACTTTGCATCCCTAGGACAGCAGTTTGAAACCACCAGTCGCTCCGGGGTGGGGGGGTAGGGGGTTGGCGGCGGGAAAAGGTGGTGCTTTCTGTTCCTGTAAAAAGTTACAGTCCCAGAAACCCACAGAGATAGTTGCCCCCTACCCTACAGGGTCTCTGGGAGTCGATCAACTGAAGGCAGTGAGAGCGCGCTGCCTCTGGGAGCCTGGGGTCCGGCTGGAGTCACTGGCTCCCCCTGAAGAGTGCACAAAAGACAGGCAAGCAGCGAGTAAGAACTTAACAGGTTGAGCAGTGGGTGGGGCCAGAGTAAGAGCCTCCACGGGGGTTGGTGGATGGAGGCAGGGGCGTGTCCGGAGTAATTAGCCTCTTGGTGCTGATTGGTGGCCAGGGGTGGGTGTGTCTTAAGTCCCTCCCTCCCAGGGGCGGATCCACAGTAACCACCTACCCAAGAATGGTGAGCTGTGTGACCCCAGGAGTTACTAAGTTACTTCCTGAGTCTTAGTTCCCTCCTCTGTACGGGGCATAATCATGAGCGTAACCCACGGGGCATCGGAAGACACAAATGCCCTGGAGTATACGAAGTTTCTAGAACTGGCAGAAAGCTCAAGGAATAAGTGTGATTCGCATGGATGTGGCGGCTAGTGCTCCGCGTGGTCTGGTGGTTGCGGGCTTCAGATGAAGAGTGATACCGGGCTGGGAGCTGCTGTTGGGGAACTTGGGGTACAGAGAAGCTGGGCTCTCCCCCAACCTCACACACTCCCAGGAGGCCTAGCGGTGTGGCTGCTAACCACCAGGTGCTCCTCAGGAGAAAAGCGAAGCTATCTACCGCTCTCATGGAAACCCACAGGGGCGCTTCTGC
>PVJH01010481.1:0-73536 GCA_004026705.1 Nesogale talazaci
CACTCCCTTGCCAGATATAGGCCTGTTCCGCAAGCTGGTATGATGACTAAGACTGCTGTGTGTCTACTGTTAAAGAAAGTATTTATGTGTGAGTGTTAGATAGGAGGCTGTGTCTCATATGGTGAGTAAACTTTTTAGTTATTTCGAATTTCTCCACACCATGAAATAAGCATGACATTCGCCCTTATTTTATGGATGTGGATGTCAAGGTTTAGAGACAGCTACGAGTCTCTCTATGGTCATGCTGAGAGCACTGAGATGCACGGAATGGAAAGCTGAGTGATAGTTCCAAAGGGACAGGGGACCTATTTCCTGGTCCTGCCTCCTCCACACACTGCTTGATAGTCTTGGCAAGTAGTGGGACTGGGGCTTGTATCTGAGAACAGTAGATTTTGAACATGCCTGTGTCTTTGAAGGTTGAAGGGCACCAGGGAAAGCTTCAGGGAGGAGAGATTTGGCTTCGCAAAGTAGAATTTTTACAGAAGGAGAGGCTAAGGAACAAAACATGTCAGGCTGTTTGGCACATCGAGTGCCAGGGTGGCTGGAATACAGTGTAGGGAGTGGAGAGAACCAAGAGATATGATGCTTCATGAAGCTAGAGACTGAAGAACCCTGAGTTAAGGCAGTGACCAGTCAGGTGCAATTGTCAATTCAGGAAAACCTTCTAGACTTGACCTTCAGTCTGCATCTCTCTTCAGCTGTTTGTGTCTCCCTAACCAGAATTCTGGACAGATTGGACAGTTTGATCCTTAATGTGCACATGAGAATCAGACCCACTGAAAAGAAAAGAGTTCCTTAAGTCCAGGAAGCACTGCAGGAGCACAGGATGCAGCCCAGACATTCTGTCTCTCGGGCAGACCCAGTGTGTTCAGCCCTCCAGAGGAGTTTCTCACAGAGTTTTTCACAGCCCTCATTTTCTGCTCATTCCAAAGGTTTGGTGTCTAGTCCAAAATCCTGGGTGGTGCAAACAGTTAAGGAATTTAGCTACCCACCAAAGAGTTGAAGGATCAAGGCCAACCAGAGGTGCCTCACAAGAAACATTTGGTGACCAACCTCCAGAATCTCAGCCCTTGAGCAGAGTCCCCCTTGGGCATGCAGGGGGTCCCCAGGAGCCAGAGTCTGCTCGACTCATCAACAGGAGCCAGGAAACAGTGTTGTTCTCAGTCCTAGAGACCATTATCCTGGGCTTCCCTTTTGTCCACCATAAAAGAGCACCTCAAGATGAAAGGGAGAATAGACAGCTCTCTCTCTCTTTCTGCCAGCTGACCTTTCAGAGCCTCAGGCTATTCAAAGCCAGGGAGACCATCAGTTCTGACAAGAACCAAGCCAAATAAACAAAAACCCCATGGAGGGGAATTTGTCCTTTTGATGCTTTTCAGAGTTGACACAGCAACTCCTCAGAGTCTGCAGAACTCAACGCTTCTTTCTAATAGATTTGTTTGGGCCATTTTCAGCTAGAGGAAACATTGACAGCTGTACTCTTGGAAACCAGGAGTGCCTTCTAAAGGCGCCATCTCCTTTCAGTCAAGTTGGAGTTCCTTTGACCTTTATATCTGCAAGCAGTGAAGTGAATACTTTGTGAAGTCAACGATCCCAATACAAATGCCCACAGGGAACTTCAGTGGGGAAGTGAGCAAGGTGCAACGAAGTGGACACTCCAGAGTAGTGAGGACTGTGGTGAACTTTCTAAGGGGCGTCACCTGCTCGAGTCTAGCCATGCGTTGCCTTCCCAAATGTGGCCCCATCACAGGCAGATTGTTCCATTAAAAAAGAACAGTCTGTATTTCATCTGAAATGGAGCTTTTAAAATTTGAGCATCCTTTGTCTTTGCTTTTCACTAGCCAGCCTAATTGTACATAAAGGAGGCTTGTCTGGAGTGTAGATGAGATCTTTGGGGCCTCAGTTTACAACCTGTGTTCTACAGGGTCCAATTGGTCTCATGTAATGTGGAGCTGACAATGACATTTGCATCACTATAAATCCTCATTGAGAGCATTCCCCACTTGGAATGGCTCCCCTGGACTTAGCTGGCATTCTCCTAAGAATTCCTATAGATTGCGGGACTGAAAATTGGCAAGTTTCCATTTAGAAGTTGTAACCGACAAATATACCTCAAGCCTCCATTCCTTTTACACTCTGCTGGTGGATATAATGGTATGGCTCCCTGTTCCAAATGAGCTCCGAGCTCTTCCTACCTCCTGTACTTAATGGAGGAAGGGCTCGGGGAGTGGAGAAAGGCAAGAATAACATAGAAACGGAAAGAAAAATGTGGGACAGAGGTATCATAAAGGCTTTATCACCTCTTGTTAGAGGAGAAAAGCATAGTAATGCTCTCATCTCACCTTCAGTGTAATAAAGGCTTTATGCTGCCCTGTCTAGTTACACACCGAATAGGTGGCCTAGGGACAAGTTGGGGCGCTCAGCTACAAAGACTCCATTCCCAAGAGGAGGCAAGTGGGCCTGAGGATGCCTGGAGGTGTGATGCTTGATTAAGGTACCTTCTCCCCCAGGAAACCGTGAGAGGGTTTCCCTAAGGGATTCCATCAACACCCAGCATGTACAGCCTGTTTGTGTGGAACCAGACAAGGCAGGCTGCAGCTGGAGCCAAAGCCACCCCCAGGAAACCAGGGAACCCAGTTCTTGTACAACACTACCACCCATCCCCGCCTCCCTGTGGCTTTGCAGAGGGAGCATACTAGGATTCTAGTCTGCTCCTTCCTTCCTTCTCTTATTCCTTTCTTCTTTAATTTCATCATTCATTCAGTACATAAACTACCACTGTCAACTGCCATCATCACCATGAGTGTTTTAGGCCCTGATTCCCACAAACAGTTCAGAACTCAGCTGCTACGTAAACAGGAGACGGTCCCCTGAAAGACAGGCCTGGCATTCTACTGCTGAGTGAGCCAAGCCTTTGAAAAAGAAACCATGCAGTTCCACAGGGACAAACCTCAGTTGCCAGGAATCAGAGTCAACGTGGCCACCCTGATGTCCCAGAGACTTTGTGTAGAGACTTCTTTCCCATCCTTTCAAGACCATCCTTAGGAATCTGAGGCTCTATGGAACAGCCCAAGGCATGCTAATGAACAGCAGAGTTGGAGTGTGACTCACATATCTGAGCCCCTATCTTGTGGGTTTCTTTTTTTTTTTTTTTGAAAGTAATTATTTTATTGGTGGGGGGGGCGCTCTTAAAAATCTTATAGCCATCCATCATTCAATTGCATTAAGCACATTTGTGCACATGCAGCCATCAATATTTCCAAAAGCATTTTCTTTCTACGTGAGCCCTTGGTGTCAGATCCTCTTTTCCCTCTCTCCTTCCCCAACCCTCTCATCCTTGTGAATCCTGGTCAATTACCTATGATTATTGAAATTCCATGTCTTTCACTGTCTGCTGCCTCTCTTCATGCCTGTTTTTGGGATTCTGCGAGCACAACACTGTCTTGGTCACAGTGTAATGCTTGCTTGTTCAGTTGAGAAGTCACATGTAATGCTCTGATTTACAAGTCTGCTCAGCCTTCTTTACCAGAAGCAACTCTCCAGAGGGCACCCGGAGATTCAGCGTGTTTATAGAACTGACAGCAAGCCCCAAGCTCTTTGAACTAGAATACAATACTCTCTCGATGTCTATGTCACTGAATGCAATAATGATGACCGAGGAAGTTTTCCATTAATGGTGCTTCACAATGTGCCTAGAGCTCTGCTAACCCCCACAGGAAGTATCTATGACAATCACCAGAGAAGAGAAACTAGGCTCAGGAAAGGTCAACGAAGTTTGCCCAAGCTACACGGCTCATAAGTGACAGAGCCAGCATTTACAGTCACGTTGACTTCACCTGAAATCGTATCCATCCTGATGATGTGTAAGCACACCTTGTGAGGAAACGTGAGGTGGAAAGAGTCCCAGACACACTGACAGAGTCTGCAACCTGACAAGCCAACACTCTTCCTTAGGAACGGACCCTGATTTCATGCACACAAGCACAGCCCCAGCAAATAAATTCACCTCCATCATGGGACTACATGCGTTACAATAGCTTTAAGCATGCATGTGACAAACTTCTGGAAATGCCCTTAAAGTTTTAATGCTTCTGATGAGAGTTGTGGCTTATTCTTCCAGGACTCCGATGATGAACAAAAGACGCTGTGCAGCTTGACAGGCCAGCCCAGAGTTCCTTATCATGAGATGATTTTTTTTTTGAGAGAGAGAGAGTGAGAGAGAGAGAGAGAGAGAGAGAGAGAGAGAGAGAAAATAAATTACGGCTCATTTAAGCCACTCTTATGTTGGCTCTTTTGGTTAACTGTAGTCAGGCCTAAAGCTAATTGAGAGCTCCGTCTGCAAGTTACTCACAGTCCTGCAGGGAAGATGGATACACAGCACAGAGATCAGCAGATCTCCAGGAGAAGGTGGCTGTGGCCACACACCAAGGTGTGAAAGGAGTTCTATTCATCCTTCCGAGGACCCTGTGGGATAGCCTGACAAGGAAATCTCTGGCCGGGCCCTGCCCTCTGTGTAATGGCAATGGATAAGCTGTCTACTCAGAAAGGCAGAAACATCCATTTCAATTAGATGTGCCCAGTGCTAGGATTGTAACCAATTAATCCTGTCCATCTGAAGACTGATTAGTGGGAATATTTGGGTAAGTGAATCATAACAGGCTAATAAGTCTGCAATCTGAATGTGGCTGCCCGTCGTTTTTGACACAGTGTTTTCAATGTGATCTCAGCATCTGTGACTAATCTCCAAGTGGCGGGAGGCTCGGTTTGCAGAGCAGCAGAGGGACCAGCTTAGAGGCGACTGGGTCTGGGCAGCAGGAGACAGCTCTGCCCTTCACTGTTTGATCCCAGGCAGCCCAGGCTGTCCTCTTTCTTCTGGCGACTGGAGGCTGGAGACCAATAAGGTAGTATCAGATACCAGCCTCAGGAATAGGAGGCAGGAACACTGTGGTTTTTGTGTCAGGTCCCGCCAGGAACTACAAGGTACTCAAGATAGTCCCTTCATCTCTATGACCTTCAATTTGCCCATTTCAACGTCATTTGAGCCAAGAAGTAAAAGCAGGGAGGAAAGTGATGACACCACAAGACTAGTGAAGTTGATCTAGAACTTGAGAGAGAATAATGGAATAGAATAATCTTAAGCCAGTCTTATTTCTGCCTCCTGGTGTCTGCAAAAAGGAGTCCTGGTGGCACAGTGGTAATGAATTTGGCAGAGATCTGCAAGGTCAGCAGTTCAAACCACCTATCTGCAGGAGAAAGGCAGGGCTTTCTATTCCTGTAAACAGCGACACTCTCATAAACTCATAGGGGCAGTTCTACCCTGTCCTCTCAGACGGCTAAGAGGCAGCATCAACTCGATGGCCGTGAGCTGGCATTTTCTCAGACACTCTCAGCCTTGTATATTTCCGCCACTCCTTGCCTGGCATGCATACGCCTATTCTTTATGTCTCTTCTCCTGCCAAACCTTCTCCAGTCACCAACTGCCTACGGCTCTCTGTATCTCACAGTATCTTGGGTTCCTGGTATCCGAATATACATTGCATTCTGTAGAAATTGACTGTTTACTAGCCTGTATCCCCCATTCAATGCCAAACTCCTGTGTGACGGGCCTGCTTTGCTGAGGATTCCTTCCCGGGCGCCTGGCACAGTTCAGGGACCAGAGGAAGCAGAGCAAAAAAAAAAAAAGTATTCACTAAAATCTGGTTGTGTCCATCCCGCTCAGTTGAATACAAGGCAAATGGAAACTGGCACTGGGAAAAAAAATTCTTTGTGGACCTCTGAATGGATGTGCGAAATGAGACCAGGCAGTCCCCAGATTCCAAATGTCCCACTTACATATAGCCCATCACTACAAACCAATATCTATAAAGCCGACTCTATTAAAAATTCAAAGTGCATACAATGGTTGGTGATAAGAAATGGACACTATCTTGTGATACACATCAAAACATTATAATTATGACATTACTATGCTATTATTGTATTGGTATGTTAAATATATTTTAGGGCATCTGAAAGTGCTTCATGCTTTTTTATACAAAGAAAGATTCACGATATACTGAGATAATATTAGACTGATGTCAGATTGAACCATCGCTAACTATGCCAACTTCTCTACAAATTCAACTTAAATGCAGATTTACAAAGGGGGTTCATTTATAAACCAGGGGTTGCTTGTAATGCCCTTTGAGGCATAAAAAAGAAAGTGTTTCCATTTTTCTAAGAGCTTCACACTTGCTCAATGTGTCACCAATAATTACTCTGGCTTTTCTTTCCCTCATTTGTTATAATTAAGACATAGTGTGTTCATTAAGAAAAGTTCGAGGTCTGGAGGAGCCAAGATAATGCAGTGTGAACCCTGTCATGGAGGCACCCTGGTTGTGTGGCCCTGGACAAGACACACAGACTCTCATTGCCCCACTGTCTTCTCTGTGCAGTGAAATAAAAATCTCCACTGCCAAGCTCACCTGGCTGCACTGAGCATAAAGTGCAGATAATGTATATAAAATGACTTGTAATCAGTAAAGTGTTATGAAAGTGTCACTTCAAGAGCTTCCTGCTGGCATCTGTCCAATAGCAGGCAACAGACATGGAATGGTGATTTCTGATCCTTAAGACGTGGTGAAGAAGACAGGGATAAAGGAGAGGGTGAGGTGTCACATGCATTTCTTTTGTTGTTTCACTAAATATTTACTGAGCACTACTCTGTGCTAGAGACCATAGTATAGCATGGTCTTCCCTCAAAGAACTTCCAGTCTATTGTCTGGGGTAGGGAAATGGGAAAGGGTGGTGGTGCAGACAGTGAGCAAATATTCACCTACTGTACCTAGGGAGTGGTGAGCTGCTGGAATCAGAGGATGATAGACCCTAACTGTGGGGTTGCTCGTCAGATCTGATCCCAAAAGAACATTGGGAATATATTAAGGTGCCTATATCCTATCTCATGAGAGCTCCTGACCAAAAAGAACAACCACATCAGATTTACCAGACCAAAGAACATTCTGGAAGCAGGGAAAGAATCAAGAGCACTGAGAAGGAAGACCATAGAGTGGCCAGCAGAATCTATCCAGAATTCTAGAGAGAAAAACGATAAAAGAAGAACTATAATATAAAGACAAAGATAAATAAGAGAAAATGAGGAAGGAATGTTAATTGGAAATGTGCAGAAAGAATGTCTAATAAGAAACTTGTAAAGATAAAGGCATCAAAAGTAAGGATTAATGACTTGTCTCCTTATCTTAAGGACTTTTGGGGTTGTCCTTTGCTTAAGCCATTCATCACCCAAGTCATGCTGCTGGCTGTAGGACAGAAATCTTCCCTAAAAAGACCAGTGCAGCAGAGAGAAGTACAGACCTGGATCTAATTCCAGCTCTGGTATGTCTCCAGTGAGTGAGCTCGGAAGAGGAACTTACATTTTCTGATCTCCAGTCCTATTTTTTTTTTTTTTTGGATGAGAGGACAGCAACTTTATCTCATTAGGTTGATGGGAAGGTCAAAGCAAAGGCTAGGTGAATTCATGTCATATAAAAGTCCTGTGGCTAAGCATGTATTTGATAACCCCAAAGTCAGTGGACTAAATAGAGAAAAGAATGTAACAGTGTGCTTCCATAAAGATTACAATATCATCCAAACAGAGACTGTTCTACATTGCTCCTTAGTGAGCAGCAACTGGGGTCTTAAAAGCTCATGAGTAGCCATTTAACCTGAATTATTGGTCTCTCCCCATTCACAATAAATACCAATGAAATCGAAGGGACATAAAAACAATTAATCTGGTAGACCAATAGCCCACAAATACATCAGTCTTTA
Organism: Nesogale talazaci; assembly: GCA_004026705.1. Taxonomy (NCBI): domain Eukaryota; kingdom Metazoa; phylum Chordata; class Mammalia; order Afrosoricida; family Tenrecidae; genus Nesogale; species Nesogale talazaci. The sequence goes on from PVJH01010481.1 coordinate 7,807, forward strand.
AGGCTCTGAGTCTAGAAGAATTAGATGAAGCTAGACTACTGTGACCAATGATTCTGAAAAGAATTGTGTGCAAAGGTCCTGAACAGCATGGGATAAAAATGTGGAAGAAATTTTAAAAACCTGGGTTGAGCCCTGGTGGCATAGTGGTTGATTGCGGGACTGGCTTGGCAGTTCAAACCCAGCAGCAGCTCTCAGGAGCAAGGCTGGGTAACTCCCACGACCACCAGAGGGCAGTGATGCCCCCCCTAAAATTAAAAAAAATAACAAATAAAAAAACATAAAACAGGTCAGGCTTACTGGTCAGATGGAGACTGGTGAAACCCCAGAGACAATGGCCCTTAGTTACCTGTCAGATCTGGAATTGAACTCATCCCATGGTGCAAGGTCTACAAATAGAAGAATAAGCAAATGAGGTCTGTTCAGCTTAGAACAACCATCCATCTGGTTCAAAATGGTTAGGAAAGAAGGAGGAGTGGGGACAGGAAGCATGGGGAAGACATGTGATACATGTTGTTACATGAAGAGGGCTGCAGTGAATGAGATGGAACAAGCTGTGTATGAATCATTGAATGCAAACTTGATGATCTGCTCTATAAACTTTCACAAAGAATTTTTGTCTGTTTTCAAGAACGATGACTCCCTTGGAAACCTTTAGGGCAGTATATCCTATAGGGTCATTGTGAGTCAAAATGAACTTACCGTGATGCCTTTGTTTTTATCGCAGAGCCTAGAAGACAGGAGAGCTGTATGGTAGTTCTACTTCCCACATCTCAATACCTAACCCCTGACTCAGTTACAGCAACCAACACTGATCAGTCCCTACGTACCTGGCATAGAAGAAAGGGATGCCTTCCATGGAGTCATGATAAAGGAACTTTCAGTGTTTCATTGGACACAGCATGGTCTACAATAGACAGGGAAGCAGTATCCCTACTATGGAGATAAAGGAACTGAGGCTGAGAACAGAGAAGAGACTGGGTCCTGTACAGAGCATGGATCTTCCTGTAAGGTCAAACTCCAGTGTTCCCGTTATCTCTGATATGTACAAGTACTCAAGCTGTGATCTCAGGATGGCTCTATTTATCAGAAGAGCCTTTCCCCAGTAAGAACAGGTCTAGACAGCTCTTAGTACCTCACTAAAAGCTCCCTGCTCCTCTATCATCTGAACCTGGGCAAAAACAAAAAACAAAAAACAGTTGGCATGTTATACTTATAAATTACTATAATAAGTATTCGTCTCAGTCATGTCATTGCTTTCTTCACCAGTAAAATGGAGGGATTATCTCTAACTCAATAGCAAAGTTCAGAAGGGGTTGGTGGTCATCACGATGCTTAGATGTGAATTTATGGAGAGTGAAAATAATGAAAATACAATGCTTTGGATATTTTTTTTAACCAGAGTCACAAAAGAGTTTTTCTATTGTCTTGCCTGCTGGCTTCAGTAGAATCAAATAAAAAGAAGAGTGAATGCTCCTAGCAGAGGGAATAGGATAAAAAAAAAAAAACCTGAATGGTGAGACAGCATGGAGCATTCTAGAAACTACCAGAAGTTCAGAATGTCTAGCACAGGTGTAGAACATGAGTTGATCCAAATAAGGAGAAAGTACATAGGGAGGTGCCTGGTGTAGATCCTTGGAATAAGACCAAGGAGCTCGAACCACAATTCTAAGCAGATATGAGCAGATATGTATTCAGTGATGGGCCAGTTCCTCTGCCTCTGTCCTCTGCTCTTAAACATCAATAAGAATAAAAGTCTCCATTGATTGCACCTCTCTGGGCACAGGAGCATGCTCTGCAGTTCCTGGAGCCATTATTTGGTAAAAATTCAGGAAGGTGACATGTAGTGTACATTCCAAATACATCAGAAGCAGAAGACAAACAACTAGTGAGACAGACTGCCAATAGTCTGCATTTATAGTCAAGATCACTATCTCCCACATCCTGTGTTCTGCCCCTCCAGTTAGGGACAATACTCAGGTTAGGTGGACTCTCCTGCTGCCCCCATGGTAATGGTACAATTTTGAGTAAATCTCGTCTTTCTTCAGGTCTCCATTTCCCTATCATTACAATAGGAACTGCAGAAGAAGATGGGGCTTTCTGCTTCTGTAAAGTGTTAAGCTCCCAGAAACTGACAGAGGCAGTTCTACCATGTCCTGTAGGATCACTTTAAGTCAGGGTTGACTCAACTGTGGGAATGTTGACTCTGGAATTCTAGGTGATTGCACCCACCTCCAGCATGTAGTGAATCTCACTCTCAAATGAACCAGGGTGTGTGTAAAACTTCTGTTCCCGTGAGCAGTGTCTGGAAGTCACATGTGTCAAAGAAACAATACACATAAGGATCAATGTGTTGCAACTGTCAAAGTCCTATCAAGTTTCTCAAGTACCCACCTGGAGAAAAGCAGCAGCAGAACAGAGGGAACAACTTCCTAAAGGAAATGTGGACTAGAAGGAGTTCATAGGAAATATGTCCTCCAGAGTCTGAGATCTCTGAGAATATCAGTCACTTCTTTCTGCCCTTCTCGCCTTAATCCCGAATCTGTCTCTCTGCAGTCTGTCCCTTTTTCTTCCTCAACTGAATACTGGAAATAGAAGGCTTTATTTAAAATCTGATTCTCCTTGAACAGGCTGTGCAAGCTGGAAGACTATCTAAGATAGCTCTGCCCAGAGGTTTCCAAACTTTGTTTATAGCAGAAACCCACAATCAAATGAAATGCTGTGCTCCCAGACCAATACACAACCCCTACATAAAGAATGCTTCTATGAGCATTCTATGTACAAGGTGCAAAGCCTTATGAGCTGGTTCCTGTCTTCTCCCCTCCACCACCACCACCACCTTCTACCACCTTGACCTTGGCGCACAACAACTGATCCCTAAGGTTCCAGGGAGCATGATTTACAAATTAGTAGGTGATCTCAAAGGAATCAAGGAAGGTCCTCAAGGGGATGGGCTGCTACCATGGCTGCAACAAGGAGCTCAAGCACAGGAACAGTTGTGAGGATGGTACAGAACCAGGCAGCGTTTCCTTCTGCTGGCATGAAATCCCTATGGATTGAAACTGATTTGATGCCACCTAATAACAACGATAGTAAACTGCTGACAACCACCAGCTACCCTTTAAAGCAGGAGGTCCAGATGCAGATCGATGAGGGCATTGCTCAATTCACCAACGGGAGAAGCCATTGTGGAGAGCAGAATCCATGTCTCTGGGATCCCAAGCCAAAAGTCATCCCATGCCACTGTTCCAATTGCTTTCTTTGCCCCAGTCTGTTGAGACTGAGCCTCCAAAATCCTGCAAAGTGATATTCTCCCCAGAGAATGGCACCGCCTACTCTTCTCCTTTCTCAGAGAATCAACTCACTAACCACCCACACTCAGTGCCAACCCCGCCTTTTGAAAGCAGATGCACTGGCTTCACCTGATGTGGCAGACATATTCTACAAGCCTGGGGCTTTTGCACTGCCTGCTGCCCCCACAGAGACTTCAGAGCACAGGTGGAGATACAGAGCTTCTTCTGAACGAACACACACAAACACAAGTGCATACACATTCATTTTTAGTCTTAGTAGCTAGTGACCCAGCAGGGGCTAGGAGTCTGAGACCAGTTTTGATTACTGGTTTCCTTCCTTTCAATCAGACTTACCTTGCTTAACACAAGTTCCTTTGTAGCCATCTCCCTTTTTTGCTTCTACCATACACATGCCACTACTATCACACATGTCTACTGTGAAGATCTTGCAGGGTTGCACAATTGTAGGGTTGATAACTTGTAAAGTATTTCATGTATGCTAGAAATTATTTTATTTGTGTTTTGATTTAGCTTATTTATGTGTTTTTCTTTTATTAATCTCCCTTGGACAGAATATATTCATCTGTTTTAGTTTTAATTTACCAAGCACTTCCATTTCTCTGCTATGTATTGATACTTTTGCACTAATTATTTGATTGTACCATGTAACAAAAAGTATTGATTCATTCATTTAACAAACATGCAAGAAGCACCTATTGTGAGTCCAACCCTGGACTCCACTGGCCCTCACATTGCAGGGTCTCATGGAGATGCAGGCACAGTTTATCCTGTGGCAGCAGTACACAGAGGGCACACAGAGATATGAACACATGGAGAGACGTAAACTAGTTTGAGGAAGAAGGGATCCCAAAGGTTCCCAGGAGGAAGTAATGTCCAAGCTAATACTCAAAAAGTTTAGCTGGAGTTATTCAGGCGAAAGGAATGGGAGGAGATAAGACAGAGGAAAGCAGACATTCATCCCACTGGAAAGATGAGGATGTGGAGAAGACTGGAGGTCAGAGGGAGGATGACATGAGTACCTCCATGTGGGTCATTGTGGCCAAGCCGGTCAATCGGGGTCAACAATGAGACTGACTGAGAAACAGGCATGAGAACAAGAATGACCTTTAATATAATCTACAGAGTTAGAACTATATCATAGGATCTTTATTCCAAAGAGACACAAACCAAGTAAGACCCAAGGAGGGGAAATGACTTACCAAACGCACAAGTTGAAAGGAAAGAATATCAGCACATGCCTGCCCCTCTGCCTAGAACTCTATGCTCCCCAGAGGACTTCATGGCTTGCTTAAGTTACTGCCTCATTCAGGACTCGAAACATGTTACCTTTTCAAAGACATTCTTAATGACCACCTAATTTGCAAAGCGGCATTTACAATCCCCTAATCATAGAATATATGGTTATGTGTGCATTGATTTCCTGGACCATAAAAATGTAAGCTACTGAGCAAAGGGATTTGCTTCTAGTTATGACACCTGTGTTAGGCTGGGTTGACCGGAGAGACAAATTCAAACACACTTCTATATCTATGAGGCAGAGATTTATATCAAGAGTCTTTCTATATCAGGAAAGCATCCCATCCCAGTTAAAATCAAGTCCATAAGTCTGATGCTAGGCCACAAGTCCTTTCAGACTCACACAGCTGCATGCAATGGCGCAGATGTAAGAAGACCACATATTGGTGGGTGCAAAGTCTCATAGATCCCATGATGGAGAATGCATCTCCACCACTCTAGAAAGTCCATAGCAGGTCCCTGAGTCACTGAACAGCAAGAAAGTGAAGCAGAGAAAGAAAGGAAGTTCTCAGGACCCTTCTTATGAGATGGCCACACCCACTAGGAGGTACTATCAGGTTGTGCCCTGATTGATAGGCTAGACACCACCCCTTCATTCTTTAACAAGTCGACAAGAAATTGTGTAACTACCACAATACTCAAGCATTTATAGAGTGCTGGCACATGGGAAAAAACACTCATTCAGAATTGTATGAATAATATATTTAAGTTAAAATATAACCCCATACTATTTGTTTCCCTATGTTACCCATCTTAATTTGTTATATTTATATTATATTCTGATTTTTTGTATCATAATAAACACAATCCATGCCAATGAACACATTATCTAGAAATCGTAAAATGAAAATGTAACCTGTGATGAACGTTTTCATTGAAACCACATTTTTTTAAAACGCAATGGGTAAAATGAACGGGCATCAATCTATGCAAGTCATTCCTCCTTTGGTCTATGGCACACAAGTTTCTTATGGATGATGGGCAGATCTGACATGTTTATTATTACCTGCAAAAGATTAGCCATAGAAGGAGATGTAGCTTCAGCGAGTTCATGGCAGTGGCAGAGTAGAGACTATAGCAGAGAGGCTAATCTGGAGGCTAGGCATATAGCCACAATTCATCCATACTAATCTCAACCTGAAATGCTGATAATAAATAGTGCTAATAGCAAAAGTCACCTTAAGAGACTTAAGTACCAAATAGACCCATGTACTGGACAATCAGAACCTGCTAAGAGAAGATGTCTTGCATCCCCAAGGAAGTAGAACTGCTCCTGTTTCTTAATATTATACATGAAAGTAGCTAGACCTGTCTCTTAAATGAAAATCCTGCACTACAATAACTCATAAAATTGTTTTCTCTTTAGGTTGTAGGAGAAGTGTCTTTGTAAATGGAAGAAGGTTTTTTTCAAATTGTCTAATGATGCTGGGGATGAATTCCGCAAAAGAGGTGTCTGGAAGTCAAGGTCAAGCACATTTGACAGTCAGAAAGGCAGAATTCTCTGCATTTGGTAGTTGGTTACACCCAACAGCAGTTCCAGCATCTCTGTATTAGGCTCATGCATGTCCATCTATAGGCAGGTATAGAGACACAGAACTAAAAATTGAAGTTTTCATTCTTAAATTCCTGAACAGAAATCAAGTAGATGCTGCATATACCTAATTTAATTGTATTCGTGCACTTGCTCATTCGTTCACTACAATCAACCAAACAACCAGACAGTCATCCAACTAATGCTTCCTGACATCTTCCAAGCCCCAGATACAGTGTTAGCCACCAAGCACAGTGCAGAAAACAGGGCGGACTCCATCTCTGTCCACCCAGCGTGACTCATCCTATGTTTCCCACCTACATTCTTGAAGCAAGGCCAGTTAAAATAATCAAGGCATCAGTTATGCAAGCAGATTGCTTTTTCTATCTGCCAAGGACTTGTCCTAATAAATCAGCAACTCAATGAGGCGATTTATATTATTCTCATTCCTCAAATGATGAAGGTGAATCTCAGAGAGGTTTCACACGGTTCCTAAGACAACACAGCCTGGAGCATAGAAGCAATCAATCCATGAGAGGCTTTTGCTAAAGTCCTTTCATGATACCCAGCAGCCTTGTACCATTCTCAGATGTTGAGCGGTCTGGGGTGAGCTCCCCCTCCACCACCCATGGTGTGGAGCACATAGAGCAGTGCCTGGGTGCAGGACCCACTACATGATGTTACCTGTTCCTGCCAAAGCTGCTATGATTACTAACAGGCCACGCGATTTACCTCTGAGCCTCAGGATCCTCCTTTGAGAAATGGAAATGAATTCTTAAGTTTGGGTTTAAAGAAACTTTACAGATTCTGTTCACTTGGCTGCCTGGCACTTTGGGTGGCTGGCTATAAGTACCGTGGTCAGAGTCCCTGACACATGGCAGAGGATCATGCTGCCAGTCTTTGAAGACATAGATAAGGCCCCTTGATGAGGCTTATCTGCTTCCCCACATAACAGTCTACTGGATCAGAGGTCCACATCCATCAGCCAGATCTGCTTTGCCAGCCCAGGTTCACTGCAGCAAAGGGAGGGGAGGGGCAAGCAGAAGGAAGGACTGGATGTAAAAGACAGGAAGAGCAATGGCCTGGAGAATGCCCTGTGGCCATGAGTCCAGACTAGAAGCAAAGACCTATCAAGGCTGGCTGCCTCCTGCGGTAAGGCTCCCCGGAGTTGGAGAATGAGGTAGATGTCAGAAATCCAGTGCCTTCAGGACAGCTGGGTACTGCTACTGAAGGGGACCATCTGCATTTAATGAGGTGTACGCACATTCAAACCCACAGTCCCTCTGTGGGGAAAAGAGGAGGCTGTTTGCTCCCAAGAGGATGTACAGTCAAGCAAATTCTATCGAGAGGGTCAGTATGACTCAGAGTTGGCATGGTGGCGGTGGATTTTCCTCTATGTCAGGGCCCTTTCCCCTGCCTTGATTAAGTCCCCCATTCTCATTCTCATCACATATAGAAAGATGAAGGACCACCTACCTGTTCCATTGAAGAACAACAGAAGAGAGGGAAATAAAAGAGTTCCTGGTTGAAATGGCCAAGGTCTGAGTTACAGAGGCAGGAATGGGAGAGTGTGTGGGACTGTGGTGACTCTAACCTAAGCAGCAGCCTTCCTGTCCTGGAGTGAGGCTTAGCTCAGCCTCAAGGACAGCTGCTTTTGGAATTCCAGTCACCTAAGCAGTTCCTATGCTCTCTGCTCCCCAAGATATCCACCCACACGTCCAGACGTCATTTATCTTTTTTAATTGCCAGCTTCAAGAAACTTTTCTGAGTGTGCCTATCACACCTGCCCACTTGGGGCTAGACTTCCCCACCTGCCTACAACAGCCAATATCTATGAAGAGCATGGACCTATGAGCCCTATAGATGTGACAGGTGAGAATAAGAGTTCCAACTCCAGCTCTGTTTCCATGGAGAGCTACTTTCTTGGGCCAATAATTCTCCCTTTTGAGCTCCTCGTGTCCCCGTCTGTCAAATGGGTATATTATGATTTGCATCACAGGATGGTGGGAAGAATAAATCACATGATGAACTTGAGTACATAGCTCATGCAGAAAATCAACAGCTACCAAGTCAATTCTGACTTTGAGAGTAGAACTGTCCTGTGTGCTTCCATGACTGTAAATCTTTGTAGGGGGTAAAAGCCTCTTCTTTCTCCTGCAGAGAGGCTGGTGGATCCAAACACTGACCATGTGCTTAGCAGCCCAAGGCATAATCCACTATACTGCCATGGCTCCTAAACTCACAAGTATCCCATTGATACCAATTGGGGAGGTAAGTAATAACGTTGATGGCTAGTAGTTGTTGAGCACTTACAGTGCAGCAGGGCTTGTTCTAAACATTAATGTAGTAATTAATATAGTTAACGAGCATTTATTTTTACTGTTAGCTTTAAAATCCTGTTGGCATCACACTGATTCTGTGCAACCCCATATGGCCTAGGGCAGAACTACTCCCCAGGTTGTCTTTGCTGAAACAGGAACAGAAGGAGACAGTCAAGATGCTTGTCATGGTGCTTCCAGTTGGGGATGGGGCAGCTTGCACTGCCTAACTATAGTTAGGATACTATACTTCCATAAATCTACTGTACACTCCAACAACCCTGTTTTATCACGTGCCCTTGTTTGATTACCTTACTTGACCCAAAGGTCTCTAACCAAGAAAGGGACCACAGCTTCTTCAGAGGTCTTATCCTTCACAGGAAGGATCTCAGGGTCTGCTGGTGAAATCAAGTGGTTGAGGTCACACCGAGCTTTGTGGCAGTCATCACACTTCTTCAGCGACTTGATTTGACTGTCTGATCCTGGGTTTCTTAAAAAGGTGAGGCCCAGAGTTCAGAGGGGGCAGGAATAAGCCACAGTCAGAAAGTGTTTGATAAAATAAGGGTTTCGCTAGTTGATAATATTAAAAAGCAATGTCATTTCAAGTTTATCTACTATTGAGGGTCGCAATAGTAAATCCATAACTGTGCATACCTATGTATACAGTTCTAACCAAAAAGTGTCTCTCTCTCTCTCACACACACACACACACACATACACACACTACAAATTAATGTCTTCTAAAATGCTCTATGCAATTCTATATTTGTCCATGTAACTTGATCCTTATGCAATCTATCATTTTTACTGTATTTTGTTTTATTTTGATCCATTCTGTTTCTTTCCATTTTATTCTATTATTTTCCTTTTCATTGTGTTATTCTTTGCTTCTCTTTCACTTACAAATGCTTGCTGTGAGAGACTATTCTATTTTTAAAAATAATTTTATTGAGGGCTCATACAAATCTCATCACAATCCATCCATCCATCCATTGTATGTCAAGCACATATGTACATTTGTTGGCCTCATTCGCAAAACATTTGCTTTCTACTTTCAGCCCTTGGTATCAGCTCCTCAGTTTTCCCTCCCTCATGAATCCTTGATACTTAATAAATTATTATTATCTTGTCATATCGTACACTATGCAATGTCTCCCTTTACCCACTTTCCTGTTGTCTAACCCCCAGTGGGGGGTTACATGTAGATCCTTATAATGGGTTCCCCCTTTCTACTCCAACCTCCCTCCACCTTCATTGCCACTCTCACCAATGGTCCTGAAGGGATCATCTGACCCGGATTCCTTGTATTTCCAGTTCCTATCTGGACCATGCACGTCTTCTGGTCTAGACAGACTTTTAGGGCAGAATTGGAATCATGATAGTGGGGGGAGGGGAGTATTTAAGAACTAGAAAAAAGCTGTATGTTTCATCATTCCTACCCTGCACCCTGACTGACTCATCTCCTCCATATGACCCTTCTGTAAGGGGTTGTCCCATTACGTACAGATGGGCTTTGTGTCCCCAATCTTCACTTCCCCTCATTTACACTTATATAATTTTGGGGTTTTTTGATGCCTGATACCTGATACCTTTGACACCTTGTGGTCACACAGGCTGGTGTGCTTCTTCTGTGTGTGTGTGTGGGGGGGTACTATTCTATTAAATATGTATATGTAAATACAATGTGTGTATCATTTTCACTTGAAGTGTAATAGCAGCTCACATAAGATTTTTTTTGAAAAATCATTTTATTGCGGGTTTATAAAACTCTTATCACAATCCATATATCCATTCATTGTGTGAAGCATATTTGTACATTTTTGCCATCATCATTCTCAAAATATTTTCTTTTTACTTGAGCCCTTGGTATCAGCTCCTCATTTTCCTCTCCCTCACCCACCTCCCCTCTCTCCCTCTCTCCATCCCTCATGCACCCTTCACACAAGAATTTAAACACATTCTAGTTGTAGAAACTCTCATGGCAGACGGATGAATTCCAGAGTGCCAAATGTGCACAGACATTCCCGGCCCTGGAGCTGAAAAGTATCCATGAGCATTCATCATGGCTGATATTTAATCATAAATGGACCTTTGTCTTCTAGAAATGTGCTCAGAAGAAAGGAAAGAAGAGGATCACATTCATTCTTAAATCAGTGAATTTGTTTATAAATACAAGGGAGATTCAAAGGGCTCAAGAAAAATAAAGTGAAATAATAAAGAAAATTTTCCTCAAACTCTTTGAAGTCCTCTCATGTTTGCTGGTGTACCTACCACATGCCAAGACCAGTGGGAAAGTCAGGGCGTGGTGGGGTGCAACATATTTCTAAGCTTAAACCGAATGCCTAGCAGGTGCTAGAACATCTTGTACACAGCATTCCATTAAACCCTCTCTGTCCCCCAGAAGGCTAATTGGCTTTCTACTTTTTTATAATAAATGAAAAATGAAACCAGTCCAAGTTCAAATAGTTCAAGGTCATATATTAAGAAATGCCAGGAATGGGCTCTAAATCCAAGCAGTTTTTAATTCCCAACCTCTTTACTTCGATTTAGAAAAGTTTGAGAAAAGTTAAAAAACTCTGTGGATTCTGATATCAATCTAACTGCAGGAATGAAGAAAGGCACCCTTTCTCTTCCCCTCCCTGTCCCCAATGAACCACATACTGTGAGGAAAATTCAAGCAGATGAATGGGGGGTGCACAACATACGTGGAAAACATGGAGAAGTCAAATTAGGAAGGAGAACAGAATGTAAAAGGGCAAGGACCACAGTGATTATGGGTAACAATGAGGAGCAGGGGCAGAGGAGAAGGGATGCTGGGCACCCTCTCAGGAGTGCTTGGCTTGGGACAAGTTCCACACTGAAGGGCAGGTGTGACAGCCTCTTGTAGGGATAAAGCTGCTACCTCAACGCAGTGAGGACACATCTCATGACTGAGAGGAAAGGGTATCTTTGAAAGGTAGCTACCTATCCAAGAGAAGGCATCATTGCTTTGAATGACAATGATGCACCAAAGAGAAGATCCTCTCACTTGGATCACTAACACAACATGGTTTTATTCTTTATTCTACCAGATGTTACCAGATGTTTACGATGGGCTTGTACAGGAGTCAGGGCTGAAGAGACCAGGCTGTCCATTAGATGGTGAGTTCATAGTGACCCTTAGTTCTGAAAGTTCCAAGACCCAAGACATACTATAGTCTCCCAGAAAGCTCAGACTTCATTCTTTGAGGCCACCCTGACCATCCTTCCTGCACGCCTGTTCCCCTTTCCCTGTACAGAGGCTACTCTGGCACTAAGGCAACCTACCAGCTGGTTCCTGCAATCCTGAGGATTCTGCAACCTTAGATAACTAGAGTTGGACATACCTCAGACATGCTGCTCTTTCCAGAGTAGCACTAGACAATACCTTTATCAACCTGAAACTCTTGGGGAGAAATTCTTTCTACATCTCCCTTCTCTGCCACTGAATCTGGACTCAGTCCTTTCTTGAAAAACAAACAATTGAGCTGACTTCAACCTATGAGAATTGTAACTTTACTGAGGGAAGGAAGTTGGGGAATAACAAAGGATGCCTGAGATTGTGCTGGGGGTTACTGATTCCACCATGTGCCTTGCTTGTTGAGTAGCACATTCAAAAATGAAACAATATCAACAGTTCTATCAGGATCCTATCTTACAGGCTTTCTGATTGTGTCTCAGTGTTGTAGAGACCATTTGCCATTCATGAAGGATAACAGAGTTGAACTGCTCCAGGTGCTTTTGAGGGCTGGAATGTGGAATGGAGGGGACTGGCAGGTCTTTCTCTGACAGAGCTCCTAGCACGGAGGACCCTTTCGTACAGTTCCTCATGCTGCGGTGATCCCCAGCCATAAAATTATTGTCACTGCTACATCATCACTGTAATTTTCTTACTGTTATGAATCATATTGGAAATGTCTGATGTGCAGGATGTATTTTCATTGTTACCAATTGAAGCATAGTGATGAATCACAAAAAATGCATAATTATATATTGTGAAATATTTACTTTTTTATGACAAACAAATGAAATGTTGTCCTGAAGTACTATGTAGCATGAGTAACAGTCTTCACTCTGGGTACTCATATGTGGGGGTATCTGCATGTGGACAGACCCACCTGGAGATGGATAAAGGAGCGCTGTCTGGATTCCTAACACTACTGGAAATACATGTTTTCTGGTAGTCTTAGGCGACCCCTGTTACAGGGTCATTAAACCCCCACAGGTGTCAAGACCCACGGATTGAGGACCACTGTCCTAGGTGGTTTCAAACTACGAACCTTTCAGTTAGTGACTGATCCCTTAACTGAGCTCTACACCAGGGTTTCCAGAGGAAGGTAGAGATTTGTCAAGTCTTATAATCCATGAATGGAAGAGGTTGGATTTGAACCTCGGCCAGAATCCTTCCACTTCCCCACTTCATGAAGCCCCTCGATTTAAGAGATGGCCATGGGAATTCTGGAGTTCAGCTAAAATAACAATGACAAAGATAAGCCCAATAGATGAAGATAAGAAAAAGGAGAAGGAGTAGAAATAAAGAAGAAAGGAGAAACTACTACTACTCTTTCTTACATGACTATCCTTAGTCCACTCTGTCATCTCACTCAGACCCTCTCATTTTCCAGATTGGATTTTGATTGCACATCACACGGGAGCTTCCTCACTATGCTGTGTGAGAGAAAGCAGGTTATCCTCTATGCATTTAAGATAGGAATGCCAACGTTCAAAGGGGTTAAGCAATTGTTAAAAGTATTGATAATCTATTACTAGCCGGAATGGGAATCGATAGTTAGCCAAAAGAGAGAGAGAGAGAGAGAAAGGGAAATTTTCCTTGACATGTTTTTATTGTTTTTTCCTTCATTAACCCTCAGGCAAAAAACAAATATTTTTTTAAATTGGTAACCAGTGCATGCATTCAACACACACACACACACACACAGCCATGCACACAAAATTTCAAGAACAAGGCTTGCCTTTATTTTCCACATGTTAATCTGATATTATCTCCTCTCTGTTCTGCTCAATTCCATTCCAAATTATTGCAGAAAACACTGGTCCAGGCTCATTGTGTGGGATTCCTTTCTTATGAATGGGTTGAACAGTAGAATCTGGGAAGGGGAACTACTGACATTATCTGGGGAGGGGATTCCACCATGGAGGAAAATATCTGTTGTTGTTACACCACTCATGATGGCAGAAGTGTGATGAAAGAGTGGGAAAATGTATGGAGACACATTTTACATCAACATAATGCACGGTTTCTGGCAGAGAAAGTAACCTACAAAGCAAAGGACTGCTGTGGAATGTACTGAGCGCCCTGTCAGAAGAACCATGCTACCTGGAGCCTGAAGGACACTTGCCAAGGATGCTGCACATGCAATTGAAGGTGACTTCTGAGTTTCTTTCTAGGCCAGAGGCACAATGTTATGTCTTTTGCTCATTTTTCACCCCATGACAGCAACCACCACTGGAAATTCTGGCCAAAGAACACTGAGGAAAAACAGAGATGCTGGTTTTAGTTGTATGAGCGGATCAGGGGTGACAAACACTTCTTGCCAGTCTCAGAAACAGGGAGACATGAACAGCAAAAGCAGAAATCTGAAAGAGGTTGAAAGGAGTATAGGGAAACCAGGGGACAAAGAGAGGAAATTTGTCTTAGACCCTGCTCTGTTTGTTCCTCAATGGGAGACCCAAGAGGGTCCCACAGTTTTCTCAAATGTATAGTGGGGACTATTCAGATTCTTTGGCATGAAGTGTTCAGGGGACTACGCTCCTTGGGTGCCCTGGCCATCTCTCACAATACCTGGTGTGCACCTCAAGCAGCTAAAGGGAGGAAGTGAGAGTAGCTCTGCCCCTCCTTTGGAGGGACGAAGGAAGGAACGATTATAGCCTGTCCCCGTGGCCTTGTGCGGACTTAAGAGAGTCTCGTCCTTTCAACGGCCTGGGTCATGGAGTTAAATTCATGAATTCTGGTGGTGGCAGGAGGCTGACAGGCCTGGTGCTGACATGAATAATGATGGATCAGCAGGAGAGGGCCCGCAAATTCTGTAGTCTAATCAGACCCAGAGAGCCTGCTCAGGCGTTAATGTAGGGCAAGGGCTTTCTAGCCAATCAGACCCCATTTCGATTGAATGTTGCAAATCGTTAACACGCAGCTCAGCCTTTCATACTCAACTCAGACTCAAACTGGGTTACTCATCTGCTCCATTTTTCTGCTCATTTGGAAGCACCTGCCTGGCCATTGTCTACTTAGCAGCTTGCAGTGGGGGAGGTGGTGGCAAGAATTCAAACAGGGCTGTCCACACACCAGAATGGGACTCACTGCTCTGACACTTCCTGCTCTTGTTTCTTGTGTATGTGACACTTCTCCAAGGAATGCAGGGTAAAATCCAAGGTCTTTACTTTCTAACTTCTCTAGCCTCGTGGCATAGCAAATTGCTAACCAAAAGGTCAGTGGTCCAAAGCCACCAGCTGTTTCCCTGGACAAAGAAGAAACTTTCTGTTCCTGTACTCAAAGACCCCACAGAACAGCACTATTCAGGCTATAGAGTCCAAATAAGTTGGAATTGACTGGACAGACAGTGGTTCTGCTCGGTTTGGGTTTGGTTCTCTAGCCTTAGCTTCCACCATGCTGCCTTCCCTCAGCCTGGCAAAGACCTTCCAGTGCTGACAAAGTACTATTCTCTTTGTCTAAGAGAAAACAAAAGCAACAAAAAAGCTTTTTTGTATTCCTATGTATCCTGCCGCAAAGTCTTCATTTGCTCCCCTCTGTTGCTCATCTCAAGTTATCATCCAAGCAGTCAAGAGTGAAGCCACCCAAGAAGAAAGGCACCCTTAGAATGGGAGATATTCAAAAGTGAGAATGGTCAATTTCCCCTCTTCCCCAGAGTATGTAATCAAGCAATTTTGAATAAAAATAAAGAAATGATTTTATCTTGGAATGCAACGCCTCAACATTTCCTGGTGCTCAGTTTTCTTGGCTCAAAACTTACAATAACAAAAATCACTCCTTCTAAGCCCTTCCATCTCCCCAGGGCTCCTCACAGGCCTCCATCAACTGAATTGTCAAAATTGATTAACCCTGTCCTCCAAAAGACTCAGTTTAGCTGCTCTGTCTCCCACCTCTCTGTAACTCAGTTTCCTTGTTTGTTCAACATGGGTGCCGAATCACAGGGTATCTGAAAGACTCACTGCATTTGTTCATTGCTGGTCCGACTTAGACATAACATGGAGGTTATGGGAGCAATAAATATGAATGTGAATATTGTAGGATATGATAGAGAGGGTTCAATAGATATGGCGTTATTTACTCTCTTCCTTTTATTACATGTACAGTCCTTCTCTTTCCCTGCCTGTCTTCATTCCTTCTCTCATGGATCCTTTGTTCTTCCATTTCCACCAAAGGGTTATTTTAGAATTATCAAGGCATTGGGGAAATGGTCAAGCACAGTAATGTTCCTGTCTACCCTTTCCCCAGAACACAGGCATACTGAGCAAGGAGACTACATGATTCCAGTTCTGCCACTGGCTACTTGTGTTAGGAGGGTTTCCTCGAGAAATAAAATCTTAAATGTAGGTTTCCTGAATTGGTTATCCAGTCTGATTTGGCCTAACGGTATTGAGAATGCTGCCTCTACCCCACTTCTGGTACCATAATGTGTTAGTAAAGGTTGACTAGAGATACAAATCCAGGGACATTCATATAGGTATAGGAAAGCCCTTTATATGGAAGAGCTATTGTCTATTGAGAAAATATCACAGCTCAGTCGATATCAAGTCCATAAATTTGATTTAACCCATATGTCAGATAGTAGTCCATAAATTTCTCTTCCAACTTACACAGCACATGCAATGATGCCAAATGCAGGACAATCACAGACTGTTGGGAGGGAAGTCTTGTCGATTCAACCCAGCACTGGCTTTCTGAGCAGGGTTCTTCAACAGGAAGGAGAAGCAGAGTGAGTAAGTGACTCCCCTCCCAGAAGAAAGAGACGAAGTTCCCAAACGCCTCTTGAGAAGACCACACCCATAAGGAAGCATCATCAGGCTGTGACGTGATTGACAGGTCAGACTCCACTCCTTCACTCTTCATATCCTCAAGTTGACATGAGATTATGTAACTAGTGGCCTTTAGCCTCCTTTAGGCAACTTACCATGTGAACAAGGAGAGAGGGTTATTAATAAATAGGAAAGTTGAGAGCCCCTGCTTTTCTTCATCATGAACACGTCACGCCTCTGCCTAGCAAACAAGTACCAAGATGGAAGATATGCCTGAGGCAGTTTCACCTCCACACTTGGCTTTCTGGCCACATACTTCATACTGATCTCCTAACAAAAACAAACATTTCCTCCAAAATCATCATCAGAAACTATGCATATAACAAGGTTCTGTACCATACTTGGGGTTGGTGAAAATGGAATCATGCTGAAAAGGTCCAGGAATGATGGTTTTCTGAGGTAGACTCTGAATTCACTCACCATAATCAGGAGGTGTAAAGGTCTAGAAGGGGGGCACTGGATACTGGACATAGAGAATGGCGGATCAGTGCTCCACAGTACACTAACTGGCAGCCCAAGGCCTGACACTTCTCTCTGAACTTTACTTTCCTGTGAAATTACCTAGTAAAGTTCAACAGAAGAAATGTGGTCCCCACCATGTGCCTTCCAGGCATCGAGTTAGACACAAAGGACATAGAGGAAAATAACAAACAAGTCAACTAAGTATCTGGAAAACAATATAATTTGAAAATGTGGTATAGAATGTGGTATAAGAGAAGTCTACAATGTTTAGAGAGACAGACATGTATGTGCTTGTGTGTGCTTGTATGTGAATACACATGGGTATGTATTCTAAATGACTAAGTGGTAAAATAATGACAATATTCTAGATAAATTCCTTTGACCAAACATGCTGAGTGTCTTGAACAAGATATTCTTTTAAACACAGCAGTCAAAATGGCTACGTCCTGTTTGCAAGAAGTATATAGTCTAGTGACAAGAATAACATTTCAGAAAAGGGGAACAAAAAATCAAAGCGAGGGTTGCTCAGGCAGTCATAGAGACATTAAATATTGACCTATGGTCACGGCGAAAGACAAAGGGAAGCTGAGGCTCTTTACATCAGTAAAAATCAGGGCCCTGTGACGATTCAGCACCTGGACAGCTCCGCAGATACACTTGGCTGCTGCAATGGAGCTATTTAAACAACCTGCAGGGACTGCAGGACCCACAACAAAAAACTGAACCTGTTGTCCAGTTGATTCTTACGCACAGTGACTCTCCCTCCAGGATAGAGACAAGTTGCCCCCATAGGGTTTTCAAGTATATAAATCTTTACAGAAGCAGGTTGCTACATGGAGAGCAGCTGGAGTGCTTGATCTGAGTCAAAACACTCAGGAGTTAAGGCAAGACCTCCTTTTACTTTAGTGACTATGCGGGGTGGCTCAGGAGTTGTCTATATACTAGCAAAGATCTCTCCCATAAAGGCCCAGATAAGTTCTTATTTGAATACACACAGAAACCACGCCGGTTCTTCAAGATCTCTCCTACGAGTCTCTCTCTTCCTTGCCTCTGCTTTTTATCTCTCCCACAACCTGTGGAAGCCCTCAACTGGGCATCTGACTGGAAATGTATTACTCAAGGCACCTGTGCTGGAGTGAAATTGCCTAGGATTTCATGGCCCCATCCAATTTCAGTTAGTAGACAAGGCAAGGAAAAAGTTCAGCTACCAGCAAACCTGCACTCATCTTTTCTCAAAGCAAAGCTCTAGAAGGAAGACTTTTCATTGCTCAAGCTCCTTGGGAACTTTTTCCTTTGGGAATGAGTTGCTGGAGACTTACCGGATTTTTGGGAACATGAACTCAAAAACAGTCTTATCTGTTAAAGAAGATAGTGCTTTTTTTTCATTTCATAAACTTGTCACTTCAACTCTTATATGACTCAAGCCTATTCTAGTGGTTTCCATGATATAAGAATCAAATCACCACATAAATAGGATAGTAAATACAAGCCTAGCAACTCCTAGGACTTCATTCAGAACTACAGGAGAAACTCTTTACCATTAGAATTGCTCCTCTATTTGATTTTCCTATGGCTACATAGGTCCAGAGGATGTAATCTTCCAAAATGAAAATCATGAAATCTTCTTAAAAGTCTCATATTCCATTACCTACCTATTATTGAGTATCCCCACCCCATACTAAGATAATTCCACTTCATTTCTTGCAAAAGCCACTTTTAGCTGGAGGTACTAGAGGATGCCCCTTTAACAAGTTCAGTCCATGTATTCTGGGAGTGACCCTGAGCTAGGGTGGCCATATTGAAGCCTCACAATGACTTGAGTTGTGTTTGTGAACAGTAGATGAATTTTTCCCAAAGATATTGTGTTAGTTCGGGTAGACTAGAGAAAAAGATTCACAAACACGCATATGTACATAAGGAGAGGCTTATATACAAGAGCAATAGAACATTGAGAAAGCATCCCACCCAGTCCAATCCAAATCCACACGTCCAATATTAGTCCATAGATTCATGAAGCACATGCAATGACACCAATGGGTGCAGAGTCTTGTGTATCTAGTAGTCGTAGAAGCATCTCAGCACTGGCAGGAGTCTCCATGTGGCTTCTCTGGCCACAGAGGTCTGATTCTATCAGGGTAAGCCCATGTGGCTTCTCCTCTGACTTCTCCAGGACTCAGGATCTATCAGCATCTTGTATTATCAGTAGAATATCTCCCAGAGACTGAGATGAGGGTCTCTCATCTCCACGGGGCAAATATAATGAGATTTCCCAGAATTCGGAGAGAAAGCCATGCCCACACAGAGGTCACATTGGCTATTTCCAGATTGACAGGGTAGAGTCCACTTCTACACTCAATCAAATTGGCACCAGAGTATATGACCACCACAGATATCTGTATCTTTACTTTTAGAATCTGTGAACATATAAAGTTCTATCACAAGGAGGAAGAAATAAATAGCTGGCTTTAAGAGGAAGAGGTAATCCTTGATTTTGCAGATGGAGTCAAGAGAATGAAAGAGAGAGGCAGAAGAGACAATCTGAGTGACACCACATCAAAGAAATGCGATCCCCTGTAGATGAAGAGGTTCAGGAGCCAGTAAATGTGGGTAGCCTCAAGAAAAGAAGCAATTTCCTTTGAGTCTCCTGGAGTAATGCAGCTCTGTTGACCCATTCCAAACTCCTAAACTACAGAACTAAAGATAGTAGATATGTTATTTTAAGTCAGGAAGGTTGTGGCAATTTGCTACAGCAGACAGAGGAAACGAATGCTGAGATGGGTGAATGAACAAAAGATAATTTGCCCGGCACTTTGGTTAAAATTAAGAAGCCCTCTCCACCTCTGATGGCATGCCCACTTATTTGCTGGACATGTGCAACTTGTCTAAAGTAAGCCTAATAGCACTAAAAATAATAGATGCATAACTAGACATCCAGTTTGCCAAAAAATAAAATCTACTCAGAGAAAAACTGAGCCAAGGATGAAACACAGATTTCTGGTAACTTCCTGTGAGCATTTTAACCTAAGCATTCATAAAACTTAGATATTTCAGATATTTCAGTTCTTTGAGGAAATAAAAACCTTATTTCACCTTTATCCAGCTTGAGTTGGATTTAGATCACATGCCTCAAAGAAAAAGAAGCCTGACTAACACACACATGGTGGAATAAATATCACCTCCTGAAATACCCCATTCCAAATTTGGATAATTTGCTATTGTTCCTCTTTTAAATAGAACTGGAAACTGCTTCCAAGTGACATCTGCCCATAGGTTATTATGTCTTGATGCCAAGTAGGACAAGGTTGACTTTACCCTTGCTCTTGAGGGATACTACATATTTGAAATAGCAATCCCCATCAAGACCTCCATTCTTCTTTTCACCAGCTGAAGTCCTCCTAACTAGTTTCATAATTGCAGTCACATGATTTTAAGTCCTTTCACTAACCTGTGGTTAATCATCTCTTGGCACTCAATTCCAGTCATTTCTTAATATTAAAATAATATCGTCATGAACCACTATAGTCTAAGAAGTGGTTAACCAGTTCAAACAGACCTGTGATAGGTGGGAGCTTTATATTGATGAAATAGAAATGGAGAAAGACAGCTTTTTTTCCCAGTCTAAGTCTTGTTTCCATCTCACACTGTCACTCCACCCAGGGTTTATAGTCCGATAAAATCCCGCTGTGCTTTTTCCACGCTCATGTCACTGAATCCTTTCTCTGCCCCTCCGTCCATATTTACCCAGTCTTATGAATCATGCTTTGAAGTACACAGAGGCCTTAAGAGTTATACTTTCTGAATTTCATCATGTACTAAAGTGGGTAGTGAGTAAAATATAGGCTTTCAATTCAGACCAGACTGAATCTAAACTCCAGCTCTACCACGAACAGATGTATGACCTTGAGTAGTAGTTGCATAACTCTCTAAGCAATGCTACCTCGTGTTAAAATAATCTTAGTCCTTTCCTCATAGAATTGTTATAGGAATAAATAAGATAATGTATGGAGAGTAGTTGGCATAGTTTCTGGCTTATACCAATACTCAAAATAGGGTACCTATTATTATATTCAATTGGAAATAAATAGGTCAGAACATCCCATCTTGGGATACTCCTCCACTCATGCAAAAAGAGGTGGAGGAGAGGACAGAAGACCAAAAAGACAAGGGCAGGCAGAAATAAAACTGGCCTTCCCTATATTCTGGGCTCAAATCCCATGTTGCTGTTGTTGTTGTTTTAAGAGACCTGGTAGATGAAGCAAAATACATATCCTTAAAAAATTAGATATATTACTGGATCTCATACACGTCATGGAGAAAGGAAAATATTTGGGATTTGATATCTTGCAACTAAACCTTAGAAAGGGCTTTGATTGCATATATGCCATCTTAGCCACCCTACAAGCCAAGATTACAGACTCAGATAGAGAGAGGGTCTTTTGCCCTGTGTGAACTGGCAACTTTGTCTCAGAGTCCAACCTGGAAGTTGAGATTTCCCCCCCATCTTTTTCTGAGTCTCACCCACTGTGTCAAAGAGGAGTAGAAACAGTCCATTTGGTTTGGTTGTCGACAGAATGCAGGGTTTAAGTGTAAGTAGTTTATTTGGGAAGTGTTTCCAAGAAACTCTAGTAGGGGAGTGTGGGAAATGAGGCAGAGAAGGGAAGGAAGCCAAGAAAGAGCATGCTATTAAGCCACATGCTGCTGTGCACAACAAGGGGGTGATCCTGCTGGGGCACTCTGAGAAGCAGTAAGCATACCTTAGCGGTGCTCCCTGGAGTGACTATGGTAAGTGGGTTTGAATTAACTAAAATGTAATAATCATGAGCCCTGCCCTGGGAGGGCCCAACAACCTCCCAGCACTCTGGCCTGACCCAAGGATGGATACAGAGGACTTTAGCCAGGAAAAGCGCCTAGCCAAAGAGGCATGAGAGGAGGAAATTGAAAATAGAGCCAATAGTCATCGAAATGGAACATCAACCTTGCCTGCTACAAAGCCCAAACAGAAATGAGGCAGAATCATCAAACTAACCATCAGATCTCAACAAATCAGCAATCCACTTACCAAAACATAACCAATTACAGTGGCTACCAATGGCAGCGTCCTAAGAGTTGATGGCACTGAGAGAGCTGGGAGTGCTTGATCACTCAGTTTCCCCAAATCAGAAATCATTCTGGGAAAAATGCATAGGACTTCCCTTAGTATTTTAAGGACTAAGATCTACACAAATCACCGTGTGTGTGTGTGTGTGTGTGTATGTGTGTGTGACTGCGGTGAACGTTTATGGAGTTAATTAGTCTGACAGTTCACAGTTCATACCCAGTTTGCTTCACTGCATACATTGAGATCCATCGATGAAGCGGCACTCACTCCTTCTGTTGTTCAAGCCTCTGTTTATCCTTTTCTGCTAACTTTTATGTACTTCATTCTGGAGTAATTGCAGAACCTTTTATCCTATTTGCTTGGTTATTCTATGAAGGATACCTTACCAGTATTGTTCTCCTTAAAAAATGTGTATCGTTTGCTTAAAAATTGAGCTAACCCTGAAGGGTGAGCAAAGACAATGATCTCAAGGGTTCTATCAGCTCTATGCTAGCTGTACAACTGGACCACTTTATGATTTTAAGTTTTGTTCTACTTTTTCCCACTCTGCCCATGACCTTCTAATGAGATCCCTTTTCAAGCAGTGGGCAGTGGCAGTCTGGTTCCTCTGGTCTCAGGGGTTTGAAGACTCTTCCTTCGGTCGGCCAGTCCACTGGACTAATTGTTTCCATGTACTCTCAATGTTCATCACTCTTCTTCCCTCTGGACAGGGAAGGTCAACAGTTGATGCTTAAGTCACTGTTGAAACTTTAAAGGGCTAATCCCTACTCACCAAAATAAGTTGTGGAAAATTCTCCTTAGGATTCTGCTATGCCAATTGACCCAAGAATAAGGTCTTGAGCCAATAAACTCTTTCCCTCAACTTGTTTGCTAGCAAAGAAGTTTCCAGTGATGCCTGCCCCACCCTCACCCACTTTTGGTTAGTCACAGTCATGTACATATTTCAGCAAAGATGCAAATGCCTTCTCTCCAACTTAACATTCTTCTCTTCTTGTACACTAACCCGATCCCTCTGCAAGGAAACTTTCCTTCCAACTTCAAGCCATCAAAGACTATCTCAAAGGTCATCCTTCCCATCAGATTTGCTTAAACAGCTCCATCTCCTGACCTGATATGCTTATCTCCTGCAGCTTCCCCTCAGGCACCTCCAAATTGTTCTGATCCTCAGCTACTTAAGTGTACCTGAGCTCCTTTATCACTGAACTTAATTTTGACCTAAAGTCTTAGGCTTTAATCCAGAATCTATAATAGCTCGCCAACACTTCAAGCTCCCCTAAATGATTGCTCAGAGTCAATGACATAGATGACTGAAGCCTCTACAGTACCTCCCTCCAGAAATGCCATGGGACCTGTGAATAGCATATCCATAAAACAAAAGGACACACACAAGCACACAGAGAGAAAAGTTATCAAGCTTGGTGGCCTATCTTTACCTGCTTCAAAAGTAGAAGCCTCCTAAGACTAGATCTGCAAAAGGAGTGCACATGCTGGGTGTGATTGCAGTGGCCTGTCGCTAACAGAGTTAAAAGAATATTTTTCAGCCTCAGAGTGTGACCATCACTGACAGTGCCATGCTGATGCCTATTAGATGGCAAACCGATCCGCATGCAGTCACGGGGCTGGCAAATGCTATGTAGCCCTTCTATTCCTAACCCCTGTCTTGACTCAGGTCTAGCAATGAGCAAAGGGTTTAACTTTTTAGCAAGTGGACACTTTGTTCCTTCCTCATTTCCTGTCCTCTTTTTCCCTCTTTGTGTGTGTGTATGTGTAAAAAATGGTGTTTTAGAAGTGGTGTTTAGTTTCTCCCAAAAAAGAAAAAAAAACTGTTTTTCCACTCCAGTGATAAATCACTGTGGGCAGATCCATGCATGAATGCTCAAATTAGTGATGAAAAGCTTTATGGTGAAACAGGATATTGGAATAGGCTCAAAGCATCTACCACAAGTGTTTATCAATTGCTGCAGTTGTTTGAAAACAACGCCACCGCCCCCCCCCCCCACCCAGGTTCTTTAACAAGCACTGCTTATAGGAGGTAGTGCTTAATTCTGGCCCCACTGACTATTGGCTGAAGTCAGTGAATTTTATCCAACATATACAGTTTGGAACAACAGTGAAGAATCCTGACAGCCACAACCTTAACCAAGTAATCACTGTCCACATGCCCAGGGATAAGTCATGTTGCTATTCTATAGATCCTCAGTAGCATGTGCTTTGGCCTGTTGACAGAAGAGCCCTCTCTCTGGAACAGGACACCATGCTTGATGAAGTAGATTAATGAAGAAGAGGAAGGCTGTCAGTCAGATGGATTGACATCCTGGCTATAACAAGAGGCTGAAGACGAATGGTCATTGTGAGAATGGGGTGTGACTGGACAGTGTTTCAGTCTCCTAGGCATGGGGTCTCAATGAGTTGGAAGTGACTGAAAAGCCCCTAACAACAGGAACACCCTCAATATCATTCAGTGTGATGGGTAAGTCACCAAATATTCCAGAAAATGTATAGCCCAAGCCTAATCATGACACATCCAAAGTAGGAGCAACGCATGAATCACCTGACCAGAAATCGTCAGAATGTTACCAAGGTGACAATAAGAAAGGAGAGATTGGGCAGTGTGGTAGTTTTGCAATCTCATGCTAACTTGAGGATATGAACAGTGAAGGGGCACAGTGTAGCCTGCCTAATAGGTTACCACCTGATGATACCTTGAGGATATGCCCTGCTCATGAGGATTCTGGGAACTTTCTCCCTTTCTACTTTTCTTCTTCTTCTTCTTCTTCTTCTTCTTCTTCTTCTTCTTCTTCTTCTTCTTCTTCTTCTTCTTCTTCTTCTCCTTCTCCTTCTCCTTCTCCTTCTTCTCCTTCTCCTTCTCCTCCTCCTCCTCCCCCCTCCTCCTCCTCTTCTTCTTCTTCTCCCTCTCTCTCTCCCCCTCCCCCCCTTCACCTTCCTGTTGACAAGCCACACTCAGAGAGTGTGATCTGCCTGTGATCTGCCTTGATTTGGCATCACTGCATGTACTGTGTTAGTCTGAAGAGAAGCTTATAGACTAGTATCAGTCATAAGGGGTGGTATCAGCCTTGAGCTGGACTAGCTGGAATGTTTTCTCATTACACAATTGCTCTTTCATATAAAGCTCTTTCCCATCCATAAATGAGTGTCCTTGGATTTGTTTCTCTAGTCAACATGGCCTAACACAGGCACAAGAGGGAGGAGCTCAAGGAGACAAGGCAAGTAAAGGTAGTGTGGGGGTCTGCATTGCGTACTGGAAGAGAAAAACGGCCATCAGTGGAAAACCCAAGGGACAGATGAATAAAGTCTTTAATCTAGTTGATAGTGTTATACCAATGTTAATATCTTAGCTTTGACAAATGTTGTATAGTTATATAAACATTCAGGGAATCGAAGTGAAGGATATATGGATGTCCTCGGCAGTTTTCAACTCACATTCCAATGTTTCTATAAATCTAAAAAATAAAACCATTCCTCAATAAAAAGCTTTTTAAAAAATCACAACAGCAAACAAAATCATTTCTTCTCTTGGTGGGATAGTGGAAAATCCTGGGATAAGATGCCAGATAGCTGCTTTTGCTCTTGACTCTGACGGACCCTGGCAATGCCTTGATTAAGACTTTTCCCCTCTCACACCTCAGAAGAGGAGCTGGTTAGACATTTCCAGGTAATACTTTGGTGGTATGGTGTGTGGAAGGAACTCAAACAGCTTAGGTCTCAGCCTTCTTCCCACAAAAAAACAACTTCAATCCAACGTGATTTCTTCTGTATTAGGTTTAGGAGTCCCCATACAGTTCCATTTGCTGAAAGACTGTGCTGCAAAATGTGAGTACTGCAGGAATACATGATTTATAACTTTGCTTTACAAATGTACACTTAAGGTTGCTCCTCCCCCTTGGCCTTCCCTGCCTTAACTCAAGAACACCACAGACAACATGAGAATTTGTCTTTCTCCTTTGTCTGTAAGCCTCCAATGGGCTAGAGGCACACAACTGTTTGTCGGGGTTGGTCAGTCCTGGCTCCCTTTTAATGGGTGTGGCGATCATGTACTTAATGTCAATTTCATGATTGGGATGTGGGGGTGGAGTCTAGCCTGTCAATCTGGAGATAGCCAGTGAGAAGCCAATGAGGCCTCTCTGTGGGCATGGCTGTCTCCTGAGAATTCTGGGAAGTCTCACAGTATTTCTCTCATGGAGATGAGAGGTCATTTTCCTCAGTTATTGGAAGTTGCTTGACTGACAAGACAAGGTGGCAGTGTCTGAGGAACCAGAAGAGACAGAGGAGAAGCCACACAGCCTTATCCCGATGGAACCAGACCTCTGAAGCCAGAAAAGCCACAGAGAGACCCCTGCCAGCGCTGAGATGTTTCTACCACCAATGGATACTGCTGATGGATCCTGAGCCCTGGAAACAAGGAGCCATGAGGGGATCCCTATCAGTGCCGGGACTTTGCACCTACTGGCCTGTGACTTTGTGAGTCCGAGACTGGTATTGTTCATATGGGCTAATATTTTACTTATGACTTTGAACTGGACTGGGTTGGGATGCTGTCTCAATGTTCCTTTCCTTTTGTATATAAACCTTTGTCTTATATCCATATGCATGTCTATGAATTTGTTTCTCTAGCCTACTTGAACGAACACAGAGGGAGAGAGTAGACAATATTGGTTTGAAAGTGAGAGGAACATGTCCTCAAGCCCTCATCCTTGCCTGTATCATCTACTAGAAAGAGACTAAGAAACACACGTTGTACATTATTGACTGAGGCCTAAATCATTGGAAGTATTGAATCCATTCCCCCTTCTTCTGGAAAGTCTTCTTTGGCATGCCACCTCGACTTCCAAGTATGTTGGAAGGAACTGACAGCTTCCTCCTCCATGTTCCCTGAGCCCAGTGCTCCTCAACACTCATATCCAAGTGTTGGTTCGGTCTGGAAACACTCATCTCATAAAGACCCCTGCATGTCTAACAAATGAGATACTGGGAAAATGCTGAAGAAGTAGAGAAATGAAGCCTGGGATTCCTGATTGAAAAGGAATAAAACAGAAGACTCCCATAGATCAGGTGAGAACCCAGGTCTTCCGTGTGGTCTTATACACATAGCTTAATGCCTCTGTGACATCCAAGTCATGCTGGCTTCTCACACTATTCATATTTTTCATAAACCCTTTATCAGAGCACAAGTCTTCCATGATTTGACACATTGTGGGTGGGTCGTCCGAGAAAGATGGTTAGACATAAGAAATGTAATTGACTATATGAGGTAAAGGTGACCCCTCTGAGCTTCAGTTTCTTATCTGTAAATTAATAATGGAGATACCTGGTGTGCACCACTAAGCTAAGCTGAAGTGGAAGTGCACTGGGACAACATGTAGCATGATGCTTCGTGCATGGCAATTCCTCAATAAATGTTTATTCCTTGTCCCATCTTTCCCATCAGGCAGTCTCTCCAAGGAGGGGATGTACTTAAGCTCCTCTTCTCCTCAGCCATGTGCTTCATTACTGAGGCCAAATTAAGAATCCAAGGTGCTTACATTGGAGAAAAAAAGGAAAGATGCTAGACCACCTTGTGTGGCATGGGGTGTAATGTATTCACAGTAGCTCTGCTAAGAAAACATCCAGGGCCCCCAGTTGAGAGACTAAAGCAGCACTATTAGCATAACAGGTGTCTTTTGCTACAAGAATGACACTTTGAAGACAAATCCCCCCAATGCATTCCCCAAACGCAGGAGTGCATACTTAATTACACTTAATGCCATCTTTTTCTTCCAGGTCTGAACTCTGAGGGAACACGTCACCCCACTAACTTGGGATGGTTTTTACAGACATGGCTGGAATCCAGAAGTGCTTTTGAGGCTCCAGATCTCAAAAGAAAAATGTCAACACTGGTGTTCGGGGGAAGGGGCCATTGGCTTTCTTTGTGTGCTAGAAGAAGGTTTAGCGAAGAGGGGGAATTAGGAAGGTCTTAGAGTACTGCATGTGATCAGTCTGGAGAGCTCAGGGTCACCCTGGGCCAGGCTCTGGACTGAACCTCATCACAGGCTTACTAATGCACACAGCACACACAATGGCAGCAGGGTTAGCATCATTTTAATGTGTATACAAAGAAATTGAACAATGTTTACAAGGTTGCATTGCTAATAACTGAAAATTTTAGAGTAGAACCCCAGTCTTTCTGGCACCAAGCTCATATCCACTCTACACCCATCCACTGTCCTCTTGGTTTTGACTTAGTGCCACATGGTGTGGGCCCCCACTGCACACCCACTTTCCTGTGCACCACCTCACTGAGTCTGGATGTCCCTTTACAGAAGAGGAAACAAGGTTGGAATGATTAATCTCCTTACCCAAGGTAACAAGTAGAGATGCGAAGTCACTTGACAGGCCAGTCCAAACCTAGCCATCTCTTTTCCTCTGTTTCATGCTCATTTGAATTGTGAGCTTCCAGGGGGAGTGCCCTTCTCTGGAATTGATTTTCCTCAATTTGAAAAATGAGGCTGGGCTAAGCTCTAGTGGCGTAGTAGTTGTGCACGGGACTGCGGCCCACTGGGATGGAGGTTCAATTCCAGCAGCAGCTCCACAGGAGCAAAGACTTGGCCTCCTACTCCCACCACCAGGGGGCAGTGATGCCCCCCCCAAAAAAAACCAAAAACCAAAAAGGAAAATGAGACTTTGGTGAAAAATTATCTCCAGGGTTCCTCTGATCTCAAAATAAGTCACAATTTTACAATCTCCTCTGCCATAAGTGAGGTTTGGATTTGGTTTCCGATGATCATGAGCCCTTCCTTATCTGCCTCCACAGATCATCTCTTTGATATCTTCCAAGGGACACTGAACTTTGTCTAATGATGCGCTGTAGAGCGACTGCATTTTACCATTAAAGGGCGGTGTTCTTGGACATGGCCAACCTCCTCATCCATAAAACATGGTTAACAATAATAGTGAGAAGAATAATGGCAATATCAGCGTCTACATAGCCAAGAATGGTTTTTAAGGATAAAATGCAACTGTTGATGTGTGAAGATGGTCTTGCCACTGCCAAGCGCTGTATAAATGTTAACTATTATTAGTATTGCTAAGGCAGAATGCATTCTTTGAGGTTAATTAAGTTCTCTGTCAACAGTTGATTCGTGAATGCATAAACGGTCCTCATTGGCCTACATAAGGGAATTTCTGAATTTTACAAGCGCTTTTTCCAAATTTCTTCACTCTGCTTTTAACAGTTTCAAATGAATCCTCACAAATGTATCTACAGGATAATACTTAAAGTTATAGACTATAGACTCTCACTGCCCCTGGCTCCAGGCTGGACTCGGTCACTGTCCATATAGAGTCGACCTCTGAGCCTCAGTATCCTCACATGTAAAGGGAAGACAGCAAATATTCTCCCCCCTGAGCTGTTGTGGACAACAAATCAGGTAATGGCATGGGAAGCATTCAACAATGTCCCTGGCACAATGAAAGCTTCATCAGACTTTGATAATCTTCATATGAAAACTTTACTAATGCACACACTGCAGCAGCAAACTGAGATGGGATGGTGCATGGGGGCACGCAGAAGGGGAGCATCAAGCAAGCTCAGGTGTTCCATTTCAACGCCCCCTTTCCCCACATGCCCTGCTGTGACACATACCCTTTCACATAGTGTTAAAGGGTGAAAAATGCATCTGTTTAAAATCCATCTGCTTTTTATAACTTCCAGAGACAGAAATCTGCATGGGCAGCAGTTCTTTGCTGCTCTTAATTAATTCCTAAACAAAGACCTCTCTGGCAGCAGCAGAGTTTATGAAAGCCCGTTGACCTCCTGGTGCAGAAATGATGACACAGATGTTGTCGCTGCTTCACAACCTCATTTTTCACTTTGTGTCCCTTGGTGAGGCCAGGCATGCTTTCACCTTCTAAGAAGCAGGAGATGGTCCCCAGAGTAGCTCATAGACCCTGATTGTCCCCTCCCATGGCTGCAGGCCTTCCTGCATGCAGGAATCTCCAGCAGCAACCTGTGGTGGAGCAGACCAGAGACACAGGAGTTTGGTTGATCTGAGAGGTTCTTAAGTTGAGGTCTATATTACACCCCATACAGCATACCATGATCTAGCATACTTTCTCCCAAATGTGACCACCTTGCAATCTCCATTTAGTCCAAGCTACTACATCAACAGAGTACCTTTCCATAAGGGAAACCAGCATTCAATATCCAGTCAACAAGTCCATCAGCAGAGGCTTCTGTTTTTGCTATGATATTGTACAGGTTTTAGCAAAATTTCCAGACGAAGACAGACTCAGGAGAAATGCCTGTGCTATGCTTTCAAAAACCGCTCAAGAAGCCCCTGTGTTCACAATGATTGGATCACATTATGCTTGGTGACACTTAGTCACAGTAACCAACATACTGGTGGGGTAAGCAGGGACTTGTCCTATCTGTCTCTTTGTATGTAGAAGGAGCATAGCGTTAAACACCTCGTCTGTGAAAAAATAATTAACAGGTACTTAAAAAAATAATGACATGTAAAGAGTTAATATGTGACAAAGTATAATGTGTGTGAGGGGGTATATAATCAAACTAAAAATAATAGGTTCATGTAACTAAGTGGAAGCTATTATCAATTTATATGCCTGCAAGCCCTGATTCAGCATTCAGTGTGATTTCATAGAGGTCATACAGACCAGACCATTAACCCACCTACTTCTCCATCCATCCATCCATCCATCCATCCATCCATCCATCCGTCTGTCCATCCATCCATCCCACAGTCTATTTAGAGATCTCAATAAACTATGCAATGAATGCTAAGCACATTCCTTCTCCTCAAATATTCCTTTCCCACTTCATCCTTTCATTCATCCTGTTCTCTTTCGACACTACGATCTTCTCTTTTCTCATTAGTTCTTGTGCCTCTTTCTCAGGAGCCAGTGAAGACAGGTCTGGAGAGAAAGACATGATTTAAGGCAGCTCTCAGGTGTGTCAAATACCAAGGCTGGAGAAGGACTGAGCAGACTCCCTAGCATTCTGCATTTCAAATGGCAGGGCAAGCTGAGTGTTGAGCCAGATCTCATCCAGAACCTGAGGGCATCCTTCTACAGGCACAGGAGACGGTCCAATGATGGCCCACCTTCCTAGGAGTGACAGGGACTCAAGGGCTTCTCTGAGGCTCAGTCTCCTCTGCTGTAATTCCACATTAACAAGAGCTCCTACTTAATATATTGTCAGGAGGTTTTAATGAGCTATAAAATGGGGACATGTTCTATTAATGTTAGTGGGTCAAGAGTGTCTGAGTTTTAAGAATAGGTACAATAAATTGAGAATATATTTATCAGCCACCTCACTTGGCACTGAACACTGATGCCTTTACTCCTCACAATGATTTTATTAAGAGAGGTGCACTTTATATTTGTGAAAACCAGGGTTCAGAGAGGGCAATGAGTGAACCCCACACCACACAGTTAGCAAAAAGCAGACAGAGCTAGGCCCAGCAATACTGCTACAAGCACTGAAACAGTCCAGACGTGTGTCTACTCTAGACCCTCCCTCACCCAAAGTCATCAGCAATGAGGGGAAGGAAAGTTGCCTCATGATTCCTCCCTGACCACCACCGGCACAGGCACCAACATATTTCACTTCCTATTAAGGAAAGGCCCAGACAGTGCAGGCCTCTACACACATCATTAAGGGAACATCAGATCACAAAAGGACTATAATAAAATAGGAACCAAAGAGGGTGGGGAGAGTTCATAGCTACTCTTACTAGTGCCCCAGCAGAATTTAAGGGAAGGGAGGGAGAGCTCGTTCTGGGGACAAGGCCTAATGTATATGAGTCAAAGCTTTGCAGCTAGTGGCTGGATCCCAGCTTAGCCTGCTCCTAACTGAGCACAGCCAAGACCATTGAATTCCGTGGGCCTCAAGAGGTCAGTAGGCCCTCCCAAGACCTATCTAGCAAGCTGTTATGAGATGCCCTCAAAAAGTGTATTTAAATAATCAGGAAGGTTCAAAACAAGAATGGGGAGAATTAATTGACCAAGACTGTTGGGCCCCTCCCACAGCTGGTCTCAGGGAGTTGCAGAAAAAGGAGTCTCAACCTTGACCAATGCAAACACAATCTGTCCTAGGCCCCCACAACAGATGATCGATCAGCTATAGCTGAACCAAGGTGGGATGCAGAGACGTCTTTGGAATCAGTCTGAGAGACTGTGGTGTAGGAAGCTCTTGCTCCACCACACTGTGCAACGCCAATGGTCCCAGTACCACTTCCTCATATCTGGCTGTGAGTAAGCCTCCTCAGGCCCAGTGGCAACGTGAGGGACATTAGAATCAGGACCCTTGGTTTCCCATCTTACACAGTGAACAGCTTAACTTCTGCGGCCTCCCACCTTCTTCAGTAAAGTGAAAACAGCAACCCTAAAGAATTGCTTTATGAATTAAATAAAATCTACACACAAAAGCTCCCAGCCTATTCCCTGGTTTATTGTAAGCATGCAGTATTGTTCTTTGATAGATTCATTTTCACCTGGCCTTTCAAAGGAATTTATAATAATCCCAGAACTGTGGAAACTCCAGGGTGGAAATGAATGGAGGGGGGGGGACACACACAAAATAATTTCTTTTGGCCTCAATTCTGACTTTACATTTTGTTTAATGAAGCAATTTACAGGGGGCAAAAATAATTAGTGGTTTTAAATGCTTTTCTACAAGCAGGAGCTGTAATCATGATAAATCATCTCCGACATATGCTGGGCTCCTCCAAGTGACAGATGACAAACAAAAGCAGGACAAGGTCCTCCATCACATGCAGAATCGTTGAGTTAATGGAAGAATTATTGCTTCTGAAATCCACTCTAGTCCCATTGAGGGGAACGTTCCAATTTATCAAAGCCAAATGAACATTAATTGCAGCCGTCTGGTAAGTTTTCCAGCCGCTATGACCTTCATTGAATTTTAATCCAAAACAGATAAGATTTCTTTCTACACAAGAGGAAACAACACAATTAGCTCAAAATGACAGCTAGATGATGAAGCCGCCACGTATCACACAGCACACGTATCCCAGTGAAAATATCGACTCTACCAGACTTCCGATTCAGCTCTAAGGAGGCTGGCCGAGAATAGGTAAATAAACACAATCATACAATTGCCTCCCCATGCCGCCACCCCCCTCCATGACTTGATTCAGCAGGGAAATTTCAGAGGCAGAAGCCAAGATGGAGAAGGTGGCAGGCAGTAATGGAGACAGAATTTCTGTTAACTGCTGTAATTAATGTTATGTCTCATTGGAGAGAGATTAGGGGAAAAACAGAGAGGGAAGGAAGAAAAAACAAGTATTCTTTTGCTATTAAAGACGCCCTTGAGCTGCGGAACATTTGCAGCAGAAGTTTGAATTGGGTAATTGTTTGACTGAGGCGGAGGACTTGCAGACGGACTGATGGCCACCATGGAGTGACATAGAGTTGTGCTGACTGATGAACTGATGCCTTTCCTGCCTCCCTCCGCATGGAAAACAGGCCTGTCTACCCCCAAAAGCAGGAGCTGGAGCAGGTTTAGACACTGCGGTGTGGAAGAGAGCACACACGAATACACACACACACACACACACACACACACACACCACTGTGAGATCTGAGCTGGGAGGTCAGCTCCTCTATTGACAAACCCGCTGACATCGGTCAGGTCATGCTTTGAGCGAACGAGGCTTTCTTTCCACAATCATTTTTCATTTGAACAGTAAAGTGTGAGAATAATTGACTTTTAACAACTTTTTTTTCCTTCTTTTTCTGAAGTAGGGCATTTTTGCTTTCATTACTTCTAAATAACCAGGGAAGGACAATCTAGCAGTCTCACAATATAAAGAATAAAGGCGAGAATATGAAAGATCCTTATCCACCTTGGCTGGTGGACAAGAGGAAATATATTCAATGGAGAATTCACTGGGAATCAGAGACGTCAGCTCATTCCTGCGCTCGCACACCAGCCATGTGATCTGAGATGGGATCCATCTGAAGTTGCTGGACAGCAGGTTGATTATTTGAGAAGTGGGAACAGGAATGAAAGGAATAACCAAGAGCACTCACGATGCAACAGGGGCGGTGGTGTCTCGCTAGCAAAATGCCAAGCCTCTGAGTGGGATACCCAGGTTTCAGTCCTGGTCAACGATCCTTGTGGATGGCTCCCACTAGCCCATCTGTCAGTGGGTGGGTGGGTGGGTGTGTCGCTAAGATGCTACCCCAGAGAATTCATACTCCAGGGGGCCAAGAGGAAAGGCCAGGCACTCTCATTGTAAAGAGTCAGCCCACAAAAACTTTACAGATCCCAACAGGGCCATGTGCAGCCCTCCTGGTGTGATGTGGGACCAGCAATGCTTTCGTTCACTTGTCTACTGGGTTGCCTTGAACCAAGAACTGGTTCACTGGTAGTAATCAGTGACAACACAGCCTTTACACTCAGTATGCATATGGGACCTCCATTTGATTCCACAAGGTAAGCATTACTATGGTCACCATTTTATAATAGAGCGAACTGAGAAGAGAGTGATTAAGTAACTCAGATAATGTCCCATGACAAGTTAAGTGACAAGGCCATTATTCTAACCCAGGAAAAATCTAGGTCCACATATAATATTCTTTTTCATTTGAAATGAAGTCTGGTGGCAGCAGGCTTCATGAACTAGATTGCTAATGGAAAGGATGGCGGTTAGCATGTACAGTCTTAGATGGCCTATGTCTCTGTTCTACTCGTCACCCTGTTCTATCAGGTTGATGCAAATTGGAATCAGTGAAGCTTTTGTTGTTGTTGTTGCTGTTTTAATAATTATTAACTTGTCCATGGAGAACAGCAGCGATGGACTCCTCCCTTCAGGACTCTGACTCCTGCTGCCCCGTTGTGGGTCGGAGCAGAACTGTGCCTCAGCATTTCCAGTTGATGCAGGCTTGTCTTCCAGGGTACATCTGAGTGGACTCAAACTTCCAACCTCTGGTTTATCAGGTTATGGTTATAAAGCATTTGCACCAGCCAGAGGGTACGGGTCTGTTACTTGCAGAATCTTCCCTCCCTTTAGATTTCTCTGAATTTAATCATGAACATAATGAGATTATGCATTGGGGGCTGAAACACCCCATAAATGACCCTGTACCTTTGCAGGGCAACATACCAGAGGGATTGTGATGTCAGTGTGTATCAGTATCACGGATGATGCTACTAACTTTGGTCACCTGATTAAGGGGGGTGTAGTGGGTCTGAATGGTGGTCTGCCGAGAGATAGTTCTACCAAGTAACCCTAGAACTTGTGAAGGCTTAGCTTCTTTGGAAAAACTGAAGAATAAAGCTAATTGCAGATGTTACAAAGTTCATAATCTTAAGATGAGTCAGGGGTTATCCTCAATTATCCAATGGGTCCTTAGTGCAGTGTCAACCAACCTTCAAAGAGAAACACACTGAAGACAAGGTGAAGTGAGAGGCAGAGACATGCGGCAACCACAAACCCAGGGATGCCTGCAGTTGCCCAAAGCCTGTAAAAACAAGGAAGGGATTTCCCTCTGGGCCAAGGGGCTATAGTCTATCCTGCCAACAACTCAATTTCAAACTTCTCCAGAACTGTGAAAGAGGGAATGTCTTTGTTTTAAACCACCAAGTTTGTATTCATTTATATGGCAGTCCCAGGGAACTAATACAGGTAGTACTGCCAGGTTTCTCTACTGAAACACTACTGTGTGTTGTTGTTGTTTTTTACTTTTTTGGGGTAATTAAAACATATCTTGGGAGAGATATTTTGTATTTTGCAAATATCCTGTTTCTCCTCATCCATTAATTTTAGTATACCTCAGTGGATTCTGCTTATAGCAATTATTGCTGTGGCAATGGCCTAATAATGATCTTCTCGTTCTTTCTTTCTTTCTTTCTTTCTCTTCAGGTGCATTAATTGGAATACTACGGTCAGGAAGAACTCTCTCTCTTCTCCCACTTATTTACTTAGTCAATTATTTATATCCGCATTTCAGAGTCAATCTTCTTAATAACTCCTACCTGGCTTAGCTCAGAGGAAGCTTATGAAGGCCAAGCATGACAAAGAATTAGGAAGTGTCCTTCCCTGAGCACTGTATGAGGAGACACGGAAATGAACACTTACACAATAATACTAACTTGACGCTGACCTCTGTGTGCCTTGTACCAATCCTGTTTCCCCGCAGCTCCATGCATGTGCTGTGGAATCTGTTCAGACTCATGGAGACCCCTGTGTGTCAGAATAGAAGTGGGCTACATAGTGTTTCCCATGGCTAAATTTACAGCAGGTTTCCAGGTCTTTCTCTGAAGGTGTCTCTGGTTGTACTCAAAACCTCCCACCTTTCAGTTAATCACAGGCGACCAATGGACTCCTTGGTATCAAAAGCCACATTTGAAATTTCAGAGAGAGTGAGACCCAGGAGGGCCAGTGATGCACTTGGGAACAAAGGACAGTCAGAAGAGGAGGTACAGTTTAGACCCCAATCTGCCTGACCAAACTTCTTGTTATTTTCAACCAAGCCAAACTGCCTTCTGAGGATAAAGGAGAGAGGAGAGGAAAGATTGATTGATGAGAGTGGGGAAAGTTCCAATTAACAGTGGTTTGGTTCTGGGCACAAATACAAGGTGGGAAGCAGCTTCAACAGTACCCATGCACGCTGTCTCCACATTAATTTCTGCTGTTGAAGGATGATCATACAAGAGCTTCTGGTTCTGGGCAGTATGGGAGCCCTGGAGGTGCAGTGTGTAAGGTTGTAGTTATGATCCAAGAGGTAGCTGGTTCAATCCCATCAACTGCTTTGTGAGTGAAATGAATCAAAGTCTGCTTCCATAAAGACCGGCAGCCTTAGAGACTTCATGATGCAGTCCGACAGGGTGCTGCCACCACTAGGAATCAGAATGATGTAAGTATCAAGGGGTTTTCTTTCTTGTTGTCGGTTGTTGTTTTTTTTCATGGTCTGGAAAGGAAATCAAATAATGGCACTGGAGTTAGCCGACACAGAGCCGGATGGCCATGAAGAGGCTGTATCCTGGAGTGTCCTTCAGTTGGTCCAGTCTGGCCCTGATAGGCTACTCCATGCTTTCTGAACCTCTTACCTCTCTTCATTCTTCAGAACTTGGACAGCAGCTTAGTCCACCTTCCCCCTTGGCTGACTCTTCAAACATCCCCTGGGCTGGGTGTCTGAGCCTCCTGACCCTTCAGGGCAGTCAGCTTCTCTCAGCCCTGACTTCTCCTCAGGCAGGCTGCTCCTCATCCTAGTGTCAGCCTCCCTCCTATTCTCCAACCATGGCTCATTCTAGGAATTGAGGTCTATCCAGCTTTTTTTTGCCTCTTATCCTGCTCTCCATCCCTCTTTCTTTTTTGGCTTTTTCAGAAATGTTTTCTGAATATTCTTCCTTCCTTCTTCCCTCTCTTCTTTCTATCTTTTAATGTCTTTTTCTCCTTTCCATTCTTAATGGATGCCATCTTTATCAGTATCTCTTTATCATGCCAAATCTTTTCCAGTCTACCCCTTCTGATATCCCTTTCTTCTTCAGCATCTCTCTCCCTGACATTAGCTTTCCATTTCTTTTCTTCATTATTCCCCTCTGTCACTGGCGGTTTCTATCTACCGAGGATAAAATCACTGTGCAATAACTATCAGCTGGTGTCTACTTTTCCCATCTGTGATTCTGTCTCTTTCTCACATTACTCGGATTTATGTTTCCCTGAGCACTCTCCCATCATGAGTCTCTACCTCATCCAGAAGTTTCAAAAGAATTGCCTTCCGGTCTTCTTCCCTGGTGGACTGATGCCGGGTCCTGGGTGCAATGACTTCGTCATTCCACTTTCACTCAACCTGTTTCTGCTGGATCCACTTACTGACTTGAACTAACTGGTTAGAGATGGAGCTCAGTGGACAAGGAGGCCCAGGAATAGAAACAAAGAACAATGGACCTTGTGGGCTCTTGTATTGGCCACATTCTTGTAGTTGAACTGTGACCAACTACATCTGTTTTCAGAGTCTTGCTAGTGTGTCCATACAATAAGGTTAGGGTCTATTCTAGTCCTTTGAAATTGTTCCCACCCTCACTTTGAACTTGTGTTTGTTGGCCAACAGCAAAAGAGGAGACCCTTGTTTCCCCCTCTTCTCCATATATTGAAATATGGCTGCCCCGTTACCTAAAATCCCAGAATAAAAAGACTGCAGGTACATGAGAGCTAAGGCACTGTTTACCTTATTTGGGGCAGTAACTGAAATAGGGGATAGTGGGTTTGTGGAATGAGTAAGCAAACACAAACTAATCTTGAGAAGTTGGATGCTATGACGCGATCTACAATGCTTCTGCATCTCACGTTACAAGACTATTTAATGGTTCCACTGCTTTTGGGAAACCCTAGCCAAATACTTTAATGTGCATTATCGCAATTCAATGTTATTACTTTAATTCTATTTCTGCTTTGCAAATGACCAAGTAAGAGGCTCAGAGAGTTCAAATGACCTGTCCAAATCTTCTCAAGCTGGGATATGACAGGATCTAAGCTAAAACTAGTTCTTCTGACTTGCAAATCCCATTTCTTTCTTCTGTAACCCTTAATGAAAGAAAGAGAAGCTATGTTCTCTAAAGGCAGAAGTCACGCCTTAGTCTTCTCATTGGCCCACTAGCCTGACTAGAAACCCTGCAGGCGATTACAGAACCCCTGCTCTTGATAAAGTCAAGGTCATGCTGCGAGGTTTATGCACTTTGGGGTTGAAAAAGTCCCATATTTCTACAAAATAAATGTGAATGGAATTCATAAAGTATGGCCTATTTCTATAAAAATATATTTACCAATACCAGTCCACACGCTGTCAACTGCAAAGTAGTCCTCTGGTGACAAAGTAGTCCTCTGATCAATAGTTTTTTTTTTAAATGGCTGATTTTTTCCGAAGTTTGCCAGACCTTTCTTCCAAGGTGCCTCTTGGTGGAATCCAACCTCCAACCTTTGCATGAGCAGCTCAGTACATTTACCATCTGTGCTATCCAGGGCCTCCAAATATAGGCTTTGATTATTTGAATTGACAAGCTTGATCATACCATGGAAACGGGTATAATCTTGGTGATTTCAATTTACCAGAAGTATTTTGGGACTGAGAAAGGCTATGTCACTTGTCTAAAGCCATGGGGCACATCGGTCACCAGGATGAGACATCTGGATCCCTGGTCATGACATTTTGTGTTGTGTGGGTAACATTGTTTTTATCTGCCACTAGATGTTTGTTGCCATCCTTTTAAAAAGGATCCTCTTAGTCAAAATCTGTTTTATTCATTTCTCTCCGAAGGAACTTTGGGATCCAAAGTTTTGGAATATGAACATCTTGGCTTCAGGTTCCCCTGGTTGCCGTCTACATGACCTCCAATGATATCACATGTATATGGCACAGTCATGTCTTTTACACACAACACAGCCATATCACTGAGCTGTAGCAGAGAGGTACACGTTAAAATACTGACTGTGTGCCCCATACTGTTATGTGCTATGTCTGTACCTCCACATTGCCACCAACTCAATTCTAACACCCAGCCACCCCACAGAGCAGGGAAGAACTGGCCCAGGGGAGCTATCGGACAGTAATTCTTTCTGCAAGTAGAAAGCCTTGTCTTTCCCCAGGGGAATAGCAGGACATTTCTATTGGCTCATGCTGCAGTTAGCAGCCCCAAACATAACCACCACCCCACCGGGGATGTATTTCACAGGAAGATGTATACCTCACTTTAGGTCATCTTCAAATAGTCCTCTGAGGTAAGCAAGGCCATCATCACCTCATTACAGAGGAGGAAGCAGAAGCAGAAAGAGCAAACATGGACAGCCTATGGCTGGTCCGTCAGTTATGGGGCCAGAATGTGAGCCTCTGGACTCCAGCCCAGGGTTCTTAAAAATCACAATCCCTAAGCCTACCTTTTCTTCACAGTACAGTGAGTCCATCTATGATATAGTAACTGAACTAGTGTCTTCTTGGGGGTATGGCAGGGAAGGATAGGGGGTTGATGGGGAGCTAATAATGAGTATAAGAAAAATAATATGGTCTAAAATTGTGAAGATGATTATAGAACTGTTAATGTCATAGAACTATTGAAGCATATGGTATGTGAATATATTCCAATAAAACTTAAATTTTTAAGTAATAATATTAATTAGAGTTATTGTAAAGGCCAACTGATTTAAATATATGTCCAGTGTGTAGCATATACTGAGCATATTAATATTGTATATTATTTCTTCAGTGCTCTTTGTTGACTTGATTATTTTCTCCTAACATTCTAATTAACTGTTACTTTTAGCATATGGCACCAAGAAGTAAGCACACACAGTACTCCAGGTCTCAGCTAGACTCTCTGCTGGTGTTTCACTGAGACATTTTAAAATGAGTCAGCTACTTTAATTTGATCATTCAGAGCTTGTGGTGGATTCCTTTTTTCTCTCAATCAATGTTGTGCGGTTGAATTATTGAATCAACACAAGAGCGAATGTGTGGAATTAGTGGAATTTACTAATGTCATCATTCATCAGAACTTTATAAATAGTGTTAGCCTGATCATCCTCTAAACAAAGCTACTGATTGAGACTGGTAAAGATAATTTCTTATACAGGTAGTTCCCAACTTAAGATATAATCAACTTACCGAGAAACATACTTAACCAATCAAAGCCACTGCCATCCAGTCAGTTCCAACCCATCATGCTCCCACAGGACAAAGAAGAGCGGAAAGTGGAGGTTTCTGGACTCTGTGCATCTTCATGGGAGGAGAAACCCACTTCTTTCTCTCACAGGAAGCATGATGGGTTTAATCTGCTATCCTTTGGCTTAGCAGCCCTATGCTTAGCCCACGACACTGCCAGTTTTTGTTCTGTCTTTTGAAATTGTGATCTACCAGTCTAGTCGGAGTCTGCTCATATCAGTGTGGCATTTCACATTCCTAAGAGTATTTTTTTCTCTGTATTATTATAGTAAGGAATCATAGAGCTTCTACATTTGAAGGAACTACAAGGGTCATCAAATTTCTAATCTAGCTGATGACTGTCTCCCCAAATTCTACGAGAAGAGCTTCCAGCCACAGCTTACATAGCCCAAGGGGAAAGGAACTCCTTAAGCATCAGCTCCCTCCTCGCCTGGGTCATTCAGACACCAGGCACGTTCTTGTTCTGCCCTGGATGGGCGTTTGCTCCTTGTAGCTCCCGCATGTTGTGCCCCACTTGTACAGATCTGTAGCATTTTCTGAGGCATTCTACTTTAGAAAGAAATGTGTCCTCAGAGAAACCTTCTCTTCCTGAACATTGAGCCAAACATCATGTCCTTTCATTTCTTTCTTAAATCATTTTAGTCACTGAAAGAGACAAAGGAAGAAAAAAGCCACAAAGGAAAATATTGATCTGAACTGTTTTTAACCAGTAACTTTGATGGAAATTTTCAAGACAAGACACACCATTCTAAAGTGATACGGTATTTCTTGCTATCAAAAAAGAAAAAAAAATGAGGTGGAGGTTCCAGTTAACATGACTAATCCTCTGAGCCGCAAGTGATAATTATATTTGTGGAAATTGTGATCAAGGCCAAAGAAAGTCTTCATGAAATGCCAATGTAACAACAGCCAAAAAAAAGTGTCCTCTCCCCTCACCAAAAATGAAAATGACAGTAACATCTAAAGGCAAATAATAAACAAAAAGTTCTGATCGTATTGGCAACCTTCCTCTGCACGTTACCTGATGGTCATCAGAAGCACGCTCAAGCTGCCCACTTCTAAGGGTCTCTTCCCTCACTAATCAAATTTGCATGTTTAGTTCTCAAACTGAGCTGATGGCAGTGAGTTTCCCGTGCTACCTGGCAGTGGTGATCAATACAAAAGGCATGGAAGAGCACAATTCAAGCCCCAGGTTCTCTTTTGACTAAGAGCCACAGCCAAGTCGCTTGGTTTCTTTTTTCTCATCCATACATTTCTGGCATTAGCAACTCTTCTCTTCCCTGCTGACATATTCCCAAGGCCTATTGAACATCTTGAGCACCCCGAGTGAATATTTCACAAATAACAGGCAAGAGGGAGCCTCACGACACCTAACACTGTAGTGCTGACTACCACTTTTTGGTCACTGACCAGATCTTGCACATGCAGCACTGTGCTGAAGAGCACAGAGGCGGAGTTTGGACAGATGGGAGTTGGAATCCCAGCTTTAGCACTTAGTGGTGGTGAGAACTTGAGCAAATTTCATGACTCCAAGAACTCCCACATTCCTCATCTATAAATAAATGACAATAACTGTATCTTACTTGCCATCAGAATATTTAAATGGCAGAATGTATATAAAAATTTCCCTGATAATGGCAGCCAGTGCATTCCCTGTGGGAAGCACCTGCATACACATGGAATATCATTTGATACATAGAACAATGCTTGAGCGTTAGAGACTACTATTGCAGCTTTACAGTTGATCAGGTTGATTTGACCAAGGCTATAAAGACAGTGACAAAGAAACTGCTCAACCTGGATGTTGACTTCCAAGTCATCAACTCAATGATGCATTTCATTGAGCCCATGGAAGGAAGAGTCTAAGAATTCACTCAAAAAATCTTAGAGCCAAACCAAGATGTAGGGCTCAGAGAAGAAAAGCAGTGGTCAGATTAAGTGCAGCCCATCCAGAGTGAAATACTGGTTTTCCCATTTAACCTTTAGGAGACCAAGGTCACAGAGATGAGCTTCCTCGTGTATAAATGGAATATACAGCAATAATGGTACCCACTTTAATATTTGTTTTGAGAATTAAAAATGCTAATATATGAAAAAGTCAGGACAGTATCTGACAAAATAAACATTCAGTAAATATAATACATCGTGATTATTTGTCTAGAATAAAAAGAAACATAGACTCAAAAATTAAACTGAATCTAATGTCTTCACTGTCCAAGTCGGAAGACCTCTAAATACTTTTGTAATGGTCATAGTGTATCTGTGTGGCAGAAACAGTTAAATGGTGGGCTATTAACCAAAGTTGGATCAAGTCCAACCAAGACACCCAAGAAGAAAAACCTCATGACCTAATTCAAAGAGATCACAGTAAATGAAAACTGTAGGAAACACAGTTGTACTCTGACACATATATTTATTATCACATTACCATTATTTGGTGTATGACTAGCACATGTTCAGTTCTCAGTAAGTGCTGATGGATGAATGAAAACACCAGAAAGAAACTTTTAATTGGCTGTTTGTTTTTTGGTGTGTTAAGCAAGACTCTTAAGAGGAACAAAACTAGTGAAGTGCGAGTGTAAGGTCAAAGGATGCGGCATCACATACAGGAATAAAAGAGGGTAAATTTCCCCAGGACAGATAAATATTCTGGATTCAGACAACACCACCTAGGGAATTACACTCTGAATTGATTGGCTGCCTGTATCAGATCTCAAAATGAAGGACATATTATCTTCCAAATCAGTGGGAATTTTGTCTTTACCAAACAGACATATAATCTCAACCATCACAGCTGTCGATTTACAATGTGCAAGCCTGAATACTTGGGGCTAGGTATCTA
Organism: Nesogale talazaci; assembly: GCA_004026705.1. NCBI lineage: Eukaryota > Metazoa > Chordata > Mammalia > Afrosoricida > Tenrecidae > Nesogale > Nesogale talazaci. The sequence goes on from PVJH01010481.1 coordinate 51,434, forward strand.
TTTCCTTTACTGCTTTCACCAACTTCTGAGATTGATAAAATCACTTTTATTTTCACCGATGATCTCCAAACCTCTGTTCTCTTCTCGCCATCATATTACCTATCCAACTAAGAGGGCATGTGATATATCAGTAACCAAAGCTGAGACGGGGACTAGAGGAATGGACTGTCCATTCTCTTTTGTTGTCCTGGTTTTCACTTAGCACTGGTACTTCCCTATTGCAACACCCATTTAGGTATTAATTTAGTCAGATAACGCAGTCTTCTGGGACATGTAGATACTCAATGCAGGGTTTAACAAGGCTTAAAGAGCATGCTGGTTCTCCTCCAGTGGGCACAGATTTTAGCAGGTTCCACTGGGTGATCAGGAATTGGTTTCACTGCATGGGCTGGCATGGCCTTTTTGCTGAGAAAGGATGGAAGGCAATCACTGATCCTGGCCTCTAGATATATTTGAGATTTTATTATGTGGTTTGGATCTTTTCATAAACCATCTCAGAATAATAGATGATAGATAGATAAACAACAACAAGACCACTGTCCAAGCAAGAACCATGATGTAATGAACCACCATAAGACACAAGTTTGAAACCTTGAGAAAAGTCCAGTTTCAGAATTGCCTTCTTGTTGAACTGTAGGCATTTCAGTTAACTCAAGAAGTCTCAAATTTCTCATCTGTGAAATGGGCAGTCAGATTCATATCACCTTGAATGCCATCTTGAATGACTTATTAGAAGGCAGGGAGCAAAGCAAAACATTCTTTTTGTTCTTGGTGAATTGTTTTTGACCTTCATTTCAAAATGCCTGGATACTAGGCAGAGCTCCTGAACTGGTCATAGGATCCTGCAAATGCCCATGTCTGTCTCTCAACCTCAATTTATACATCTATGATATGAAGGTACATAATAAATCAATGCATATCACACTTTTCAGCTCCAGCTTTCTTAATAATGAAAATTAAAACTATTATGTACCATGCTCCTCTGATCCAATCATTTAGTGTACATATAGAGGTGTATTAATCTCTTCTTTACAGTCAACAGAAACAAGGCACACAGGGCTGAATCCTGTAAGGAAATCAAACAGAGCTATAAGTAGCAGAATGGGGCTTCAAGTCCCTGGACTCATCTCTGTTTTCTAAATTTGGAGATTTAAATTTAGAAATCTGGATTTAGTAAGATCCAGATTCTTGACACTGAAGGGTGGTAACAGAACTTGTAGTATCACAAGGGGGTGGCCTTGGGCCACTTAAACAGTGGATAATGGGGAACCTGGAGTGCCAATAGCCACATTCCTCAATCTTAAGAGGCAAATATGAAATTATAGAGATTCTCAAACATTTATGTGTTAGTGAGTTCATCTTTCCAAATGAACTCCCTGAGCAGAAGGGAATGAGAAAGGCCTATACTCCTTGGGAAGGCATTCAGATGGAGTCAAATAAACACTAAGAAGGTGGGACAGGAAATCATTTGAGCTTCATTACAAAGGAGAAAATATGACTGTTACCGGGTAATAGGAAGGTGATATACAGGAAGTAAATGCTGTATCCAGAACACAGAACACATTCAATGCATATACATTAATTTGGAGTCTATTTCTCAAATGATAAAGAAAGAACAGGCACCACACACAGCAAAGGAAATTCAGCAAACATGTATCCCGAGATAGTACTAAAAGTTAGCATGCAGGCACACATTGGCTAGGCATGTGGCTGCATCATTCACTAAATATATATATATATATATATATATATATATATGAAAAAAACTCTATCACACTCATTCCATGAATAACACAAAGGCCTTGATTCATTCCTTCACGTGATGAGCATGCGTTAGATCCAAAATTAACATTGCCGTCTGAGTGGGGTATGTGTGTGTGTTTTTTCCAAAAAGAGAAGACAACTTTCAAGTTCTTTCTCAGCCCTAATCAGCATGCCTAATGCAGTGGCTTTCATAGAGAGAGAAAGAAGAAGAAGAACCGGAGTCCAACCCAAAGGTCTGCTTCCTTGTAGAATCCCCATAATACATGTTGACCGTTCAGTGGAGGAATCAATATAGTGGGAGACGGGCCCACTTTTTTGAGCAACTGTACAGAGGTTCTTTCACTCTTTCAGGTGAAACCTTCCTTGTATATGGGCTGAAAAAGCCACTCATATTTCCCTGTTTCTGACAGGGTTATGCCAATGAAGAAATTGATGAAGGGGTGGCTTTGAGGAGCAAAAGCATTAGAAGCTGTGAGGTATTATTATTATCCGATCTCTCTTCCTGGCCCACTGGATGCTATACCTTTCCATAATGGAATTGTTGTTGGGTAAGTAGTGAGCTGCTACACAAGCCAGGGTGAGCACCCGCAGCCCTCCTTGGGAGAAGGATGAGGCCGTCTTCACCCACAAAATCTCATAGCCTTCGAAATCCTGAAGAGAATTGCTATGGGTTATCGACATCTCAATGCGCTTTCTGGGCACTGCGTCTATGCGCAAAGATATTAATGACGGTTTTGTTTTGTGTTAAAGAAACGCTTGTCCATTTCTGGCTGCCATTCCAGCGCTTTCTGTCTGAGAATCTCTCTCTCTCTCTCTCTCTCTCTCTCTGTGAGAAGGTGGCGGAATCAGGGGCCAACAGAGATGGAAAGTCATGCTGCTACTGTGTCCTCAGGTCATTTTAACATGGGGGCGCTATGCCTCACACCAATGGGGCTTAGAGATCACCCACTGAGACATTGCTCAGATAGAAAGCCAGCATAATTGTTTCCACCTGATAGATATTCAAGACAGCCTTTCATTGAGACGTAACAGGGTCTAGAGGACATTGTCCAGGCTTTGTAGCTAAACTTACTTGGGTTCAAGTACCCAAGAGTAGAGTGCCATCTCTTTAGTCGCAAAATGACCTTGATAAGCTTCTCTGACATGTTATTCACAGTCATACATTGAGCAAATTGAAGGGGGTCACCATGTGCAACACCAGAGATCACACACAGCCCAGCCCTCGCCCCTGCCCCACCCCCGCACAGGAACTGCACTGCGAGCCTTTGCTGTGAGCATTAAAGTCCTGGGTATGTTCAAGGGCAGACCAGAAAGAGCAGCCCATTCTGATTTTGTTTGCTCAGTCATTCCTGAAAACGTCAGTTACAGTTTCAAGCACCACAGCTCAGGTCCCAGCAAGGCAGGCCAAGCATGCGGCAGATGTTAAACAGCTATTCCCTGAGATGTCGGCCCAAAGGCCAAGGAGTTGGAGACCCTTTATTTTCTTCTCCAAAGCATAATTAGTTTGTCACAGCTGACAGATGATGGATGGGTATGCATCAGTCCAAGTGACACTGTGGAATCCATCTGACCTTCCTTTTGTCGTTCGAACCTCGGAGGCAGGCAGCTCTCCCTGCCATCTGCTCGCAACCCCCCACCAGCCTTCCGTCTCCCTGCCCTGCTCCATGCCGCCCCCACCCCCAAGGCCTCCCCGATCACTCACCATCACGGAAATGTGCAGGATGTGCATCTGCTCCTCTACAATCTCGGAGGGCTCCTGCAGGGTGGGGGTGGTGGCCTGGGCCAGCTGCCCAGAGCTGCTCATGGATACATGGAAGTACAGGGTGCCATTCTCCAGCCACTGCTGTCTCCAGTGCACCAGTGAGATGTCCGCTGCCGTGCCAGACATCTCTGCAAGACAAAACCCAAGATTTCCATGAGCTGTGGGCCCAGCTTTGGTACTTGGGTGAGAGGAGGAATCACGGTTGTTCAGAAGCTCAGAAGATGCCTACTTTGAGCCAGATAGTCTTCCTTACATCAAACCTTGAGCCAGAAACCATTGTTTCCATTTTAGAGGTGGGTCAACTGTGGCCAAAATGGGTCCCCATGTAATAGAGCTCGGAAGTAGTGTAGCCAGGTCCTGAATCAGGTTTATTGGGTGCTAAAAGTGATGCCCCCCTTTTACAAATACCATGTATGACAAAGCAATTCACTTTCTTCAAGCAGTGTAAGCAAACTGAGCCAGAGGGCGACACCACTCAACTTTCTTTTGGGCCATGAATCCTAAGAATGGGGGCGGGGGGTGGGGGCAGGCATCTACAAGAGGCATAGAGGTTCTGAACACAAATTTCTTAGAAGCTGAGATGAACGTATTCAGAGCAGAACTGCTGGACCTCAGTGATGGGACAGCTCAAGACAGCAGAGGGACTCGCTGAAGTATCTCTGGGTTACTCTGCAGGGAAAGAGTGCTTGACAAGGGTTAGGGTCTCCTCTGATTCAGTCAGAGGAGCTGCCCTTGTTTGTAGTCTGTGTACTGTATTCCAAAGTAAAAAAGGAAAGGGAAATAAATGGTTTCTTAGCTTCAAAATCTGAATTATCATTGTCACACCCCCAATAGACTCATGGAGAGCTGGGAATTTTTAGTGAGTTGAAAATAGGTTTTCCTGACTTGAAGTTCATGCTTTTGTCCTATGTCATTTCCTCCTCTGTAAGATATATGTAGATACTTTTAAAAAGCAATGATTGATTCAAAAGTATTACTATCAATATTACCCTTAACACAGACCAGGATTCAATAAGAGAGGTGGGGTACAAGATGCCACTAATAGCCCTGCAATGGGGTCATTCACAGCTTTGGACAGCATCCCCTGCTAAAGTAATTATATCCCGAAAAGGAAAGGACTTCCTCAGTGCCTCTCATGAATAAATGGAAAGGTGGTCAGGCCCTTGGTGAATTACCCACTCTGTACTCTACTAAGCTACTGCAGGTGACAAAGTCAATTAATCTGTAGGCAGGTAGTGTTAATAATGTCTATGCCTTAAAATGTTGGACCCTTCTCAAGAGACACAGAGTGGACCTGGAGACAGTATCCCTACAACTCCAACACACACACACACACACACACACACACACACACACACACACACACACACTTGAGGAGGATCGATGGCCAACCGAAGTTAGAAATGCTCCTTATTTAATCGTCTCTCCCCCATGCACCACTGCAGCCTTGTGATATGTGGTGACCTTGATTGAAAGGCCCGAGACCTTGGAATGAGGAGAAGATGATGCTTGTTTACCATATTCTACCAAATTATTTGTGTATTGTCCATTCCCAGTGGACTCAAACTCTTTGAAATTCTTGATTAAAAGTCATTAGGGAAACAATTTCTGGCATTTACTAAGTGCTAAAAGAAAGTGAGTTATTAATATTTGTTAGAATGTTTAGGTTTAATAGGGGAGGATCTAATGGACCCTTCACATGCTCTGGAAAAACAGCCTTGAGCTATCTTTGACTGCTTAGTCTTTCTTCCATGTCCCATCTAACCCAGCAGAAAATTTTTCCAAACTGATCCAAACCAGAATCCTCAGAGCCTCTACTGCAACCACCTGGCCTAAAAGACCATCCAATCTTGTCTGGCCTGCCTTTGCACATCTCTTAACTTGAGACTCTTCAACTGTTGCCCCCTTTGTCTAATATTCACCCCAAAGCCCAAGAAATTCTGCCAAAGTTAAAGTTGGCTCAAGTCACTTCTAGGCTCAAAACCTTGAAGTTTCTTGCCATCTACTTCCCAGTAAATACAAAGTAGTGGGAACAGAATAAGTGATTCATCCAATTGAAAATAATCCTAGACTTCCCTTGTTACAGAAATAATTGAGCAGGGCTGGAGGTAATCACAAAAGTTCATCAACTCCTAACAAACAGGCCTGCAAACTCCCTGTCATGCTCAGCAAGAGAGAATGGCTTAGTGGCCACTCTGCAAAACAGGGTTCTCTTGAGCATCTTCTTTCCCTCCAGGACTGGGGTGATTGGATCCCTCACACTCCCCCACAATGGAAAGCTTGGCAGCAGCTTTCCTGGCAGCCAGCCAGCTGGGCAACAGAAAGGTGAGGACATTTGGGAAAATGGTCTTGCTCAGCATCACACTCCATTTCTCTCTTTGCATCCAGTCCAGAGTCAAATGTCCAGGGAACCCAGCTGCCTCTGCACATGGAGCTCTAACGTGTGTCAGAGTGGTGCATGCTACTAACATGCTCATCTGCTGAGAGAAAGGTTGGAGTCCATCTAGAAAGGAAGAAGGGCTCCTTGGAAGAAAGGCTTAGACATGTACCTTTTAAAAAAATCAGCAACAAAAACCCAGTGGTGCACCGTTCTCTGACACACAGAAGTTGCCATGTATTGGAGTCAATTCAATGGCAACTGGTTTTAAGTCGAGTAGCTCAAGAAGGAGAACCCATGTGCTGCTGGCTGGCTGGGTCCTTCATGTGCTGACAGCTGGTGCAATGACATCAGTAGGAGACCTCAAAGCAGGCTATGTTCTGAGTAACAGCCAGCACATATGGTGGGAAGTGGAGTATATGTTAGAATCCTTATGAAAATTTGGCTCCTTATTCCTGGAACTTCCCTCCCCTGTGACTTGTGCCTAAAATGCCACCATCAAAGAGGCTTACTCTCTCTATTTCTAGGCTGGAAAAACAAAGGATCAGAAAGGGTTAGTGACTTGCCAAGGTCAACAGTGAATTTGTACTCTGCCAGACCCAGTGGACTCCCAGTACATGCAATTTCTACTCTGTCAGTTGTTCTTACAAGGGTTCCTTTTCTTGACTAAATTAGTCCATGAACCAAAACTAGATTGAGCTCTTTGTTTGCTACAGCGATGAGTGCACAGTCAGCAGACAGTAAACGTTAAATGATAATAACAGTGTGTGAAACACAGTAAATATTGAATCACAGAAAATAGCTCTGGACTCACTTTATTACAAAGACAGGAAACTGTTGCTGAGGTGGCAGGGGAAGGAGTGGGGGGAGGTGGTGTACATCAAGAGCCTCAATGAAAAAGCTGCCTCTGTGAAAGCACTCATATTTATTCAATCATTCACTTACTCATCTAGTTGCTTTTTTACTCACTCAACATATACTACCGAAGACCTACTTGATTCCAGACCCCAGAATCAGAGTCTTGAGACGCTACCTCGCCTCCTACAAGTGCATTATCTTCCTTGTTGGCATACATATACATCCTCATTTATCTTACCTCAAGAAGTTATCTAAGAATTTACTAAAAATTATCTAAGAAATTATTAGAAATGAATTTTCTGGCCCATCTTCTATCATGGCTCTCTCCATCATTGCTCCAAACTCACAGAGCTATTAATTCAATAGGCCAACCTGCCTCTGGGCCCAGGGCACAAATATTGCTACAGTTTTCCTGGAACTCTCCCGCACTCTCCCCAAGCTTGCAGACTGAAGTCCTTTGATGCTTGCCTCTCAGGTCAAAGTTCATGTGGAACCTACTCAGAGAAGCTGTGTCTGCCCACTCTTGCCAAAATACTCCTCTCCACATACATATTCACTTGCTATTATTTTATAAAAGGTATTCTATAGCAAGTATCACAATTAGAAACTTACCTATGGGTTTCCTTGGACATGTCATTATTGTCTTGTCTTTCCAGAGGATCGGGGAGGTTATATGCCTTATCCTCTGCCCTATCACAAATACTTCAAAAAGGGCTTGACCCATCACAAGTGCTTGGTAAATAATGACTGACTTGCTGACTATGAATTCACCTACATGCATATCACTAAGTAGGTGATAGAAGTAGTCCATGATGAAACAGGGGGAATGTTAAGAATTATCAGATAATTAAACAAAGGCCTGCTGGGCCATTCATTTTGAAGAAAACTGTCTTTGTGGACAGTGTTCATGCCCTAGGCTTGGGTAACAAAATTCCTGAAAACCGAACTCACTGCCATTGAGTCTAGTCCACCCCATAATACCCCTCAAGAACAGAGTACTACTGTCCCTTTGGGTATCTGAGGAGATCGTAAATCTTTATGGGAGCAGAAAATCTCACCTTTCTTCCTCAGAGCTTTTGGTGGTTTTGAACTGCTGCCTTGTGGTTGGTTAGCAGTCCAAAGCATATCACATGGAACCAGCATGGTGCGCACCGGTGGATTAAACACTGCAAAAAGTTATTCACACACAGTTCTGAATTCTAAAACTCTAAAACCAAGATGGTGGTAACACATGCTTTCCTTGGCAAGATCCTTCTTTGTATCTTTCTAACTTTTCATGGATGCCAACACACCTTGTTATTCCTTGGCTTGCAGCTATATTACCCTCCTCTCAGCCCATCATCATATTTGCATCTTTTATCTGCATCCCTCTCTTCTGTTTTTATATTTAATATGCTGGTCACAGTGAATTAACACTCATTTTCCCCTTTAGGATCAAATGTTAACTAAAGGGATAACATCATCACAGATACTTCTGGAGATACCTAGGCTAAGGTTTCAATATATTGTGGAGGCTGAAGGTGTCACAGTACCAGGGAGAGCATCAAATCCCTAATGGCAATCAATACCTCCTACTTAACAGCAGTAGCCTCTGTGGGAGCCCAACAGAAGATGGGCATATGCTGAATGTTGGAGGAGAGAAAGAAGCAGAAGGATGGGCAAGAGTGAGAGGCCTCATGTATATGTAAGAGCTTGACAGAATCTCAATCTGGATATGTCATTTAGAGGCAGAGTTGAGGGTTTTAACCGCCTGGTGATAAAGTGTATTAAGTTATTCAGCATGCAGCAGAGAAGCAGCAGAGTACACTTGAGCAGAAAACAACCCTGTGTCCATTAAAAACAGGTCAAAGAAGTAGTAGCACGACCAAGGCCAGCTCTTGAAATTCTCTGCTGATTGATTTTTCAATTGCCTTTTCCCTTTTCTCTTCCCCTAGTCCTTCCATATAAACATTTCATTGAAGTCTTCAAGTCATATTACAATCAAACTTAAAGCAAAAGTGGGACTAAACGCATTTGGTCGGGAACCAAGATGATTCCCATAAAGGCAGATTATGCTGACATGATGAATATAAAATGAAACAGCAGATATTAAAGTGGGAGAATTGGTGCACCATGCCTTCCGGCAGTAAGCTAACTCCAGCTTGCATCCCTCCCACCCCGAAATGGCATGCCTTCATATTGGAACCATAAAGAAACACAGGGATTGCCTTTTCACCGTCCACTGTTCTCTCCCCATGGGCTGCAACTTGTGAAATATTCAGCAGGCGCAAATCCCCTTAACCATTCCACGAACGCCAAGCAAGAGGATCAGCCTTCATCAGGGATTCTGAGTAGGCCGCCATCCTGCCTTGGCGGCTGCTGATGCTTTCCTACCTCCTGGAAAAGAAATGAGAAAATCCCCAAGGTGTGTTGGGCTTTTAATTGGCTTGTTCGCCCTAATCTATGGCACTCATTGTATTTTTTTATTCAATTCCTGAAGGTCGTTATGAAAATAAGGAGCTCTTCTGATCACCAGCCATCTTGGTAACATCTCCCTGGGGATTAACTAACCCGCCTTCTTCCACGGTGCCAGTTGACCCTGTAGCAGATTATTTGCAGAACACCAGAGAGAGCTCAGGATGAGCTAACAGATGGTTTGAGCCTCGCCGGGACCAAGCAGACTTTATGTGTGATGGCCTCACACTGCCTAGGCAGAAAGAGTTGCAAATGGTAGAGGCATTCACTTTAAGCACCTTTGCCATTAGCGGTTCAAGCCCTCTGGACATTTCTGGACATTCTATGCAGCAATTGGCTCCCGACCAAGTGGGCCTCTGAGATATGTAACCCTCATTTTCATCTCAATTGTGGTTGCTTTAATTCAAACTTCTGTCCTTTCTGAAGGACCAAAGCCAGGCATCAGTTATCAGTCCAATTTCATTGAGAAGGAGATGGCACATTCAGGAGAGTCACTGAGAAGTGTTCAATAAAGAGTACATTCGCCAAGATGTAGGCCGTGTAAGAAAGGCATAAAGGCGCCCTGGTTGTTATATATTGGGCTGCTAAACCTACAGTCAGCAATTCTCAGAGCCACCAGCAGCTACTGGTGATAAAGACAAGGCTTTCTCCACCCTTAAAGAGTTACAGACTCAGAAACCCAGAGGGGCAGTTCTCCGCTATCCTGTCAGATAACTGTGAGTCAAAATAGACTTAATGCAAGTGAGTTTGAATTTTTCTAAGGCAAACCATAAGAGATGTAAAAATAGCCTAGACTTGAAGGAATAGGAGGGGGGGCAGCTAGCAAATACAGAAAAAGCCAAAGGGGAAAGAGCTGCCAGACAGGAAGAGTGACCTTTAGCAGATTCTCCAATTGCGGCCAACACAAGGCCCGGTGGGCAGAGTCTCTAGAACAGTGGTTCTCAGCCTGCCTCATGCCGGGACCCTTTAATGCAGTTCCTCATGTCGTGGTGACCCCCAGATCACGAGTTTATTTTCATTGTTACTACATCACTGTAATGTTGCTACTGTTATGAATCGGGCAACCCTCTGTAAATAGGTTGTTTAACCCCCAAAGGTGTCATGACCCTCAGGTTGAGAACCACCTCTGTAGAAGAATAATAGCCCCAAACTCACTCTCTGCCCAGTCTACAATCTCTTGAGGTGCTTCCGCTTGGTGCCAATCTCCCACAGGGACCTGAGTGATACAAACCCTACAGGTCAACCTAGGGGGACACACAGCAGAGTAAGAAAAGGTGAGGAGCAAACCTCAAGGAGTTAGTGAGATTGCCCAGCAGACACTTCACTGGAATCCCATCCTCCCCATCATTTCAAATGGTTACCAGCATCTCATTTCTAGCTTTTGAATCTGACCATGCTCAATGCCTTATGCCTACTGGGGATCCTCCTTGGGTTAAAAGTCGACCACAGATTTAAAATCCTTTGACTTGGAGTTACTTTCCTCTTGAGCTTTACTTCTTCACTGCTTTCCCCGCAGCTGTGTCTTAAACCTAATACTCTATTTATGTATTACCTCCATACACTATGCAATTTGCATGGAGTCTTGGTGGTGTGGAGTTAAAGTACTCAGACGAGTTTTACCCTCAGGCCACTATGCAAGAGAAAGATCTCTTGGACTGTTTCGATAAAAATACATATCCTTGGAACCCCTATGGGAACATTATGTCAGGGTGAACTTGCAGGCAGGTTTGTTTTTTTTGGTGCGGGGGAGAGGTTTTATTTTGTGACTATACTATTTTCTAATTAAAACACTTTGAGGTGCTTTTTTCCTCAGCCTGGAATAGCTCTCTCTTCACCTGGTGCTAGCAGCCCTTGCTCCTCTGTGCTGCCATCATAGCAATCTGCCTAAGATCACAGCCTCAGGAGACCAGCATCCTGAATTTGCATTTCATCCGCATTGTGCCTACTTTGTATGTCTTTAGACAAGCAATTTAGCTTTGCTGTGCCTCAGTGTCCCCATCCACTAAGTGATAGCAATGCGAGCATGCCAAGTTTGAGAAGTCAGTGAGTCTTCAGCATCTTCTTAATCCTTAGTAAGCACTCTGCAGTGGCCTCTCTTAGGGCTTCCTCTGTATACATTACATTACCTGTCTGATCCTTATCTATGTTAAATTGATCCCTTTCCACACTGACTTTTCTCACTAGACTCTATGGCAGAACACAGAACAGGGACCTTGTAAATGTTTGATGAGTTGAACTGACCTTGCCTATATCTGATTGCAGATGGACATCACGATGGAAACTCAGAGACCGACATCCATATATAGCAAGTCGACATAAAATTGGCTACGATCTAGAACAGCACACTAGCATGTTACAGAGCAAAGACATCATTTTGAGGACTAAGGGGCACTTGCCGCGGCACTTTCAACCACTTCGGGCAGGTGAGAGTTGGACAAAAACTAAGAAGGACCGCAGAAGAATGGGTCCATTGGATTTGCAGTGTTGGCAAAGCATGCTGGGAGCACCACGTGCACCCAGAAGAGCGAACATGTCTATCTTGGATGAAGCGTAATCAGGAGGGAAACTCTTTAGTTGGGGAATAAAAGCGCAGCAAAGCTCCTCACATACTTTGGACATGTTGTCAGGAGAGACTAGTACCCGGAGAAAGGACAACGTCTTGGGTAAAGGGAAGGAACAGTGGAAAACAAGAAGGCCCCCAATGAGATAGACTGACATGGTGACTGCAGCATTGTGGCGGGGAGGTGGGGCAGGGAGGAGGGTGCAGACCCACACAGTGTTCCATTCTCTTCTGAGTCAGGAGTCACTCAGCAGCACTGAACAACAGCAACAGCATGTGCATATTTATTTGGAGAGAAAAACAGTGAAATATCAAGAATGTGACTCTTTCAATGGTGAGAATTGAAGTGGTTTTAATCATGTTTTGATTTATTTTTTCTGCTTTCCTCATTGAACATTTATTATATCCATACCAAATTTTTAAAAGTTGCTCACTTTGAAAGAGTCACTGATTGAATCAACCTTTTCTGAGATGTTGCTGGGGGACTCTGTCCTCAGGAGGTCAATCCAAGCAGCTGACAAGACATGCTTTAGGCAGCTACAAATTAGTAGTGGGTGAGTTGAATGAGGGGAGAAGATTTCCAGATGATGGAGACAGCTATCACCAGGAAATCTTGAAGCAGTGGTTCTCAACCTTCCTAATGCTGCAGCCCTTTGATATAGTTCCTTAGGTTGTGGTGACTACCCCTCCCCCAGCCATGAAATTACTTTTGTTGCTACTTCATAAATGTCATTTAGCTCCTGTTATGAATTGGGTGAACCCCATGAAAGGGTCGTTCAACCCCCAAAGGGGTCAGGACCCACAGGTTAAGAACTGCTGCCATAAAGGATGGGCAAGAACTCAATAATTGTCTGTGAGGATGCAGAAAACTACGGACCAAGAAGAGAATCAAGCAAAGGTAATATTGCAAGAGTTTCCCAGGTACAAAGTGGTGCAGTGGGCTACAGGAGGTCTTCTTTATGGAGGAAATGAAAAAAGAGTGGGGCAGCATGTCTTGACAGAGAAACTTAAAGGAGGTACCACCCTCCTACTTGCCTATGACCTATCACAGAATAACAAGTGCAAGATCTCACTGGTGCACTTTCATGCACTCAGACCAAGGTTGAGAATCCCAAGCCCCAATGATTGCATAAACTAAGAGAGTAGATGGACAGATGGACTGATGGCTGGCTGGACTGATGGGTGATCAGACAGATCATAGGTTCCCAAAAGTATCTGCCCTACCTCCCCTTTTCAAAAAAAACCATTACTCAGCACCTCACAATTAAAAACATTTGTGCTCTCTTTCATATGGCAGCATAATGTGTAGGAATGTGCCTCTGGGAAGCACAGATAGATGAACAAAGAGATGAGTGAATGGATGAAGGGATAGAGCCTAAACAGCCAGAGTCAGTAGAAAGGACACTGGATTTGTCATCCAGAAGTTTATTTTTGCAAAGTTTTGTACCAACTGACTGGTTGATCTGAGGACAAGTTACAGAGTCTCTACAATTTTCTCCCTTTATTTGTAAAATGGGGGTCATGATCTGGCCTACTTACATCACATCTAATGTTGACTGGAGGGAAAAGAAGGCCATACATAGAAACATGTTTGACAATCTGCAAAGTCCTGCAGTTAGATCTGAAAGTGAGTACAATCGTTATATTCATCATCCAACAATATACCTCCCATAAGTATTTATTGACTATCTGAAATGTGCCAGGCACAATTATGGATCCTGAAGCCAGATTGGAGGAGAATATAAATGTGGTTACTATCCTCATAGACCTGCTCTCTCTGTTGGATTCTCCTAAGTTTCCATTCAATGGCAGCAGTGGCACTTCCCCTTGCTTCAGATACTTGATTCATCCATTCATCCACTAAGTCACTCGCTCATTCATTCAATCATTCATTTGTTCATTCACAACCAAAGACTCTTTTCAGTTAAATGACATATCCTCAAAGCTTTGTATACAGTGAGAGCTCAATAAATATTTGTTTTACACATGTATCACTCAAAGCCTAGTTCCTGAATTCTCTGTCTTGAAGAAAACCCAAATCAAGGAGGGAAGAATAAGGACAACCTGTAAAGGTGATATCGTTGAATATCAAAAAAGTTGGTGGAAAATTCCATTATCATCTCATTCCATTTTTAATATGCTTTTTGAAGCCCCTGTACATATAGTACTGGTGGCAAAAGAGGATGCACAGGACACCTAGGGAACATTAGTAAGAAATCAGCGCTTGGTCCACATAGATCAGAGGCTAAGACAAAGCAAGCAGGTGGAATAGGGTGGGGTTTATGGCTTAGCCAACCAACATGGCATCCTGGAGAAGGGAAGCTCTCCTCTGTAGTACTGAAGATCCCCTTCCTTTGCCTTCCTCAGCTGTCAAGACACCTCTCTGCCTCTGCCTCCAGGCTGCCTATTTCTATTTCCTTTGGGGACTGCGTCTTTTACACACAACTGTTTTCCCCAGCTACTTGGCGGAGATAAATAATGCAGCTATACGTGGTTAAATCAGGGAGGGGAAGAGAAGAATTAAGAGATATTGGCAAGGGAGAAAAGCGTATCCTTTCAGATTAGATTTGAAAGAAGATGGAGGGTTGATGGAATTGATTTTCATTATTTCTAGTTATTCTCTCCTGAACCACTTCCCTCCCTCTTTGCTGCATTTTACATGTTTGGTCTTTCTTTGTCATCTAGCTTTGCTGTACCTCTTTGGTTTCTCTGGGTTTGCTCTCTCTCTCTCTCTCTCTCTCTCTCTCACACACACACACACACACACACACACACAACCTCACACATCCATTCACTGACTCTTTCTCAAAATACATCCCAGTATCAATAAATGTCCTACTCTTCGACCTTCACATTCACCCTCAACATCATCCCCACTGCCCAGGCAGTTTGCAGTTTGATCACAGTTTGAACCCTGCAAACTGCTACAGAAAGAGGCTGCCCAAAGAAATAGGGGCAAGGAGAAGCATCTATTTAAACCTACATATGTGCCAGCCTAGAGGGTTTCCTTCATTTATTCCTCCCTCATGAGGAATGTTCTGGTTGGGTGGTTATTCGGTGTCCTCCAGTGACATACACAACAGAAGGAAACTGCCCAATGCTGCACAACCCTCACAGGTTGGAGCCACTGTGGCAGTCCTGTCTGTACATTCTGAATGTCTTTCACACTAATGGCTACATCTTCTGCAACTATATCAGATGGAGTCCTGCTGTAATTCGTAAGGTTTGTAGTGCCTAATTTTTCAGAAGTGGCCTACCTGCTCTTTAGTCCTAGTTTATTTTAGTCAGAAGTAGCAATAAAACTTGCCCACCAGGGGAGACACTGCTGGTATTTGAACTACCTGAAGCATGATTTCCAGCACCACCACAACAGACAAGCTACCTGTGGCAGTCATGTACCCTTGTGTCAATTTCATGATTGGGGGTGCAGGGGTGGAGTCTAGTCTGTCAATCCAGAGACAGCCAATGAGACCTCTGTGTGGGCATGGCTCTTCTCCTGAGAAATCTGGCTGTACTGACAAGACACAATGCAGACTTCCTGTGAGAAATCCCAGAAGAGAAGTCACATGGGCTTACGCTAACGGAACCAGACCTCTGAACCTGGAAAGTCACATAGAAGTTCCTGCCAGTGCTGAAATGCTTGTGAATCCACAGAAAGGTCCCTGCCAGTGCTGCGATGCTTCTACCACCACTGGATACACAACACTGCACCCACTGGCCAGTGATTGTCCTGTCATAAATACATGTACCTTGTGAATCAGAAAAAGACTTTGTAGACTGGTATCGGACATACGGGCTAATATAAGGCTTGTGGGCTTGGACTGGCTTAGGTTGGGATGCTTTCTAAATGTTCCATTCCTCTTGTATATAAACTTTTCCCATATATACATATGTGTATTGATGAAATTGTTTTTCTAGTCTACCCAGACTAACACACCCCCACAGTACTATAAACTGACACACAAGTGCTTGAATGGATAATGAAAAAATACAATACCATTTCTACTAGGGGTGGCTATGAGTTTCCATTTACTCTGTAGTTGCTAGGAAAAATGAACAAATAAACCCAGAGATCTTCCAGCTAGTCAGAGGCAGTGCAGGTCAATCCCTAATTTCCTGATCCCAAATGCCAGGATCTTATCGCCCTACTAGCTGGACTGAGAGAAGGAGTTAACATAGTAAGTAGAAAGATGAAGGGGTTGAGTAAGCATGGTAAAGTGTGGTAAGTTTTAGCACAGTTATCCTCCAGGGTGACTCAGTTCCCCTGCCTGCACTTTTGATCCTGACTATGTCAATGGCTAGGATTAGCCCTTGTTTTCAGATATAAATGCCTCCTGGGAGAAGGAAGTGGGGTCTTCCAGGGAAAGAAACTGAGTGACTTCCACAAGGAACATCACCGCTCTCAGTCTCACTTGCCTCCTATGGAAAGTGGGAATCATCAAACCAAACCCTTCTATTTGTTGGGAAACTTAAGTGAGATGATGTGTGTGAAGAATCACTTAGGCTTTGGGTTCCCTCCCATGAGGGAATCTCTTCCCTTCCTTCTTTTCCATGTCAAGGTTAAAAGAATCCTGTTGTTTCGAGAGGAATGGGTCCGTGAGGTAAAGGGGGTTAGGACTGAGTACAGGCAGAGAGAAGGCCAAGGCCACAAAGATGAAATGTCCTAGACTTGCAGTTCACTTGGAAACAGCTTCTACAAACCTTCAGTGCCCCTTCCCTTGTAAGCTATTCCTTCTTAAGTCCTAAGTGAGAATCAAGGAAAACTACAGCAGAGAGGGAAAATACAGGGATCCGCCATCTAGCCGATGCATTTTGTTGATGGGAATGAGGACCAGAAAGGGGAACAATTTACCCTTTCATCAAACACAGCAATAACCTAGAGCTCTTCCTGCTTCACTCTTAGAGACAAAGATTCACCGAAGGACTAAGACAGAGGTGAGAGGGGAATCCTTTAATTTTAAATGTGATTTAGCTCCCAACCCCAAAACTCACTATCATCAAGTTGATTCTGATTCATGGTGACCCTATAAGGCTGCCCTTGTCGACTTCTAAGGGTATAAATCATCATGGAAACAGCAGGCCCAGTCTCTCCCTTGGAGTGGTTGTTGGATTTGAATCCAACACCTTGCAGTCATCAGCCCAAAGCACAGCCCACTGTGCACCAGTGGAGGTAGAAATCCCTCCTGATACAGTGTCCACTCAGTCTCCACTGGTGGAAGATACTGATGTCTTCGTTGCTAAGCCTAACTTGTTCTTCCTCATTCTGTTCTCGTGAACACAGGGAACTCAGCCTGTGAGTGCCACATGGATGGATTCAGATCTGACAGATGAGTCAGCAGAGCATGGCACCATGCAATGTAGTGAAGAAGGAAGGAGAAAGAAAACCTGTAAATCTCAGCAACAGAGTAGCGATTGAGGGACTGAGCCTATCTGTCACAGACTTGACTCAACCAGCTATTTGTAGAGAGATAAAGACTGGACTTGAAGGAACATACTTGTATGAGAAATTCATCCAGTCTTGAGATCAGACTGAACCCCTTGCCTGTGTAACTCATGCTGTGGACTGTTGGCCCAACACATTCTGTATCTTCTTCCTGGAATACTTCATTTCTTCGTGGCTTGCATAGACATTACCCACACTTCAAAACCTCCCCCCAGCCGGTGACCTTTCCTCTTCTGAGCTCTACACCCCTCTGTTAGTTTTTCAACTCCCTTCTCTGGTTCAGTCAGGCCATTCTTATAGGAGTCCTATTTTCTTCCTTGGGTCAAGTGATCCTTTATGGCTGCTATCTCTTGATTCTGCTTTGCTACTCTGCTTGGAGGCTCCGTTTATATTGCCATTGCCAATGACTGATAAATATTGGCTGAACAAAAGAGCACCAATGAAACCCAGTAAAAAAGAATAGTGGGGTGAAACTCCCAAGTCCAGTTTTTCAGATGGGAACACTGAGATGAAATGAGTGGAAAAGCTACTACATCTAGGTCTCAATCTACTTCCACTCTGAGTCACAGTGCCCTGAGGAATCCACTGGAACAGCATTTGAGCTGGCACCTATTAAAGTCAAACTATGGCAAGTAAACCAGCCCCCTGTTGCTCGCTCTCTCTCTCTCTCTCTCTCTCTCTCTCTCTCTCTCTCTCCCCCCCCCCTTCTGTTACTCTCTACCTTACATGCAACACTAGGCTCTTGTGCAGTCTTCTCTCCAGCTAGATGGATCCTCACTCTTGTTTGCCTAGTCATCTTCAGAAGTGAGTTGTGAGTAGATATACGTAGTCACAAAAAATCTGCTACTCCTAGTGACACCCATGTGATAAGAAATTATAGTCTTTTACAGAGGTGAGCCTACTCTCCCTCCTCTGACTTGAGTTGGCCTATGGGATCAAAACCAAAACTAACACAAGCAGAGACATTGAAGAGCTCATAACATTAGGACTTCCCTTCCCAGGCTAATGTTGGGAACACTGAAAATGGGTATGAAAGAAGCCAGGACCAGTCTATTGAAGATGAGAGAAGCACACATAGCCCATCTGTGTTAGTCCAGTCCAACTAGAGAAACAAATCCATAGAGATTCATATGCGTTTAAGATAAAGGTTTAAGGACTAGGTACCCTGATAGCAGAGTCGATGAGGCAGTGGGCGCTTCATTGTAAAGAAAAATGTTCATATACAAGAGCAATTAAATATTGAGAACACACCCCAGCCCAGTCCAGATCAAGTCCATAAGGCCAATATTCACCCACACCAATCTATAAAGTTCTCTTCAGACACACAGAACAGGTGCAATGATGCCACATGCAGAAAGATCACCAGCCAGTGGGTGCTAAGTCTTTGGATCCCATGGTGGTAGAAGCATCTCAGCACTGGCAGGGATCTCCATATGGCTTCTCCAGTTCCCAAGACATAGGGTCTATCAGCATAGTGTCATGTGTCTTGTCAGTAGAGGGTCTCTCAGGAAATGAGTCTTGTCAGTAGAGAGTCTCCATGGGAGTGAGCAGAGAGAGAGAAGTGTCTCACCTCCAAGAAGGAAAATGCAGGAGTTCCCAGAAATCTCAAGAAAAGGCCATGCCCACACAGAGGCCTCATTGTTTATATCTTGATTGACTGCCCAGGTTCCACCCATTCACTCATAATCCTCTCAAATTGACACCAGATTATGTAACTACCACACTATTCCTCATCTAGCCCAGCCAGAGTCGTTTGGCCTTCATGGATCCTTCAACTACTAACTAACTAGCTAGCCAACTATAAATGCAGGGAGAAGGCAAGGAGCCATCAGCTAAGACCAGTATTAAGACATGCTCACGCAATGTCACCCAAAATACCAACCCACAGGATTAGGGATTAAATCATGCTTTAAACTGCACTGGTCTGGAATCTTTTGTCATGTAAGAAAAACATAATCAGGAGAATGGCCTGGGTGTTTTCAAGTCTATTGGTCTTCCCTAACCCCAAGGTTGAGTTGGGGCAGGGAGTATCTCTCCATGGGATCCCTTACCTTTACTTTTAAACAGCTCTATTGACATATAATTCACACAACAAACAATCCAATAACTTCAGGTTTTGAAAACTAGTTATGCAATCATCATCACAATCAGCTTCAGAACCTGTCTTTTTTATTCTTGGTTTCATTATTATTACAGTGACAAGTCTCAGAAACCCACAGAGGACTCACTGTAAGTCAGCTTGACTTGATGGCAGTGAGTTTATTTTGCAGTTTACCCAATACTATGAGCTCCTCGTTGATCACCAACCTCCTTGTATTGTTTATTTTAAAATATAGATTATTGGGGGCTCTTATAGCTCTTATAACATTCAACACATCATTTGTATTAAGCATATTTGTGCACATGTTGCTATATTCATTTCCAAATATTTTCTACTTGAGTCCTTGGTATAAGCTCCTCTTTCCCCTTTTCTTCTAGTTCTTTTTTTTTAAATTTCAGCTCCCCATATTTTCCCTCCCCCTTCTCCTCCCCCATGAACCCCTAGTAATTTACAAATTGCTATTACCTTTTCATATCGTACAATGTCCAATATGTCGCTTCACCCACCCCTTATACTGTAATCCATCGTGTTGCTGTAATCCAACATGTGCTGCACATTTTTCCCATCCTCTTGTTCCACATCTTTTAGTTTCTGGATTTTTAAGGTCCAGTCCCCTAAGCTGCTTTCTATCTCTGTAACATTAAGGTGGAAGACAACATTCAACTCACTACCACTGAGTCCATTTTGACTCTAGCAACTCCCTAGGACACAACAGAACTGCCGCTGTGCATTTCTACGATTATAATCCTTTCAGGACTAGAAAGCCTCATCTTGCTCTTGAGGGATGGCTGATGGTTTCAAGCGGCTCGCCTTGTAGCTACCACCCAAAGTGTAACCACTGCGCCACCAGGACAGACCAGTGTAGGAAACAACAAATCGACACCAAAAATTGTCCTAGAGCCAGGCTCTTAACCAAGTTGGCTCAGCCCCACCCTCTTCCTCCTAATCAAGGGTCCTGAGTTGAAGGTACAAGTGGATATTGATTGACTCCAACAGCACAGCTTCAGAGCATAATCTGACTCTATGTTCCTTAAATTAGCTCTTTGCCTGATCCCTGTGTTCCGATTGGCCTTGATTGTAATTCAGCCTCTTGTCCATTATCCTTATTTATATCTCGGTGCTGGAGCACAGAGTCCTCAGGTCTTCAGTGGAATGATTACAGGACCCTTTTGACTTGCAATTCCACACCATTCGGTCCAATTTAGAGCAGCCACAGATGGTACCCTGTAGCAGGGACTGTAGATTACAGGATGCCAGGCTGGGGGTTTGTGATGTTCTCCGTGACTCTCAGGAGATGAATGGAAAGATGGGGCTGTCTAAAGAAGCGAGCACCTGACCAAAGGGTAATCACACCCTTTCCCTTCAGTGTCTGTCATAAAGAGTCACGTGACCATTGGCAAGGTCTCCTTTGAATCTGGCTTAAATGTCAGCATCCTCTGCCCATGGCAGGCACCCGAGTGCTGTTCTCACATTGCCAGCCTGAAGTCCACGCATGTCTCTGATGAGGGACCCAGGATAGAGGCTCTCTGCACCTCTGGGCCTCAGTCTTCTCACCTGTCAAGTGGGATGCGTGACACTCTTTTTTTTTTTTTTGGCATCACTGCTCTCCGGTGGTGGGAGTAGGAGGCCCAGCCCCACTGCTGGAATTGAACCTCCGTCCCAGTGGGCCGCAGTCCCGGGCACAACCACTACGCCACTGGGGCTCAGCCGCGTGATACTCTTTTAATGACATCTCAATTGAAACTCTTCATGAAAATCATTTTTAAATGCCAAGAGAGTATGGAGAAGGCACCTTGAATCCTGTGTTCTCCAGCAAAACTCCCTATTATAATTAAGACTAATCACCTAGAGGGATGATGTCTGGCAGCTAAGCATCACAAAAGGGAGATGTTAAAAGCCTCTCCTGTTTTTTTAACACCTCTTCTTTCCATTCAAGATGCCTTGTGAACACAGCAGTCACTCTTATCATCTGGAGGTCACGAATCCCACCCTTGCCCAGTGCACAATTCAGTACAACCCTGGACCCAGCACTAATCTGTTCTAGAAGAAGTACCTAGATGTGATGCAGATGAATTCTATTGTTTCCTTAGATTTTCTCATAAAAGTCGCTGAAAAGAGATTAATCTGTTATCGACTCTCAAGTTTTTACTCAAACCTTGCCTTTCTATAAAAAACATTGCACAGAAATGTTAAAGTAAATAAGTTTGGAGTTAAATAAGACAATTTATATAATAAACACAACATCAAAAAAAGTTTTTAACAATTATGGTCTCACCCATACCTTGAGAGTGATGAAGATGTGGATCTGTGGACATAGATGTGGAGATGAAGTGTGGAGAGAGAGTCATTGTTTGGAAGAGGAATCCCCTTCCATCAAGTCAACTAGTAGCTGTTTTTTAAGAGTTTCCCACCCCCACCCCCTTTTTTTTCACTAGGACCTTGCTGACGTCCTCTCTTAAAAAAAAATCCATCTAATATAGTCTGCTGTTGTTGTTTCCTTAACTGTTTTCTAAAAAAATTACTAAATTATCATCAACAATATTGGTAACACAGTTAATCAGATCCTTTTCCTGGTGATTCTTTAAAAAAAAAAATCTTAGGACTCGCATTTTAAATCTAAAAACAGTATGAAAAGCCACAGAAATAAAGAAGATTACCACAAAAATGCATGCCCAGTGACTGGAGCAGGAACTGCCATTTTGTACAAAACTCACGTGCATTGGGGCAGATTCTGCTGTTTTGTTAGAGCGCTGATGCGAAATGTTCACGGCATTTTGAGTTGAA